>JAAAWM010009574.1:0-25302 GCA_036873465.1 Thinopyrum obtusiflorum | reverse complement strand
GGACCTTGAGGATTTTAATACTGCTTGCAAAATCCCATAGTGGGGCCTTCTTAGTAAGCCTCACAAAGCTGAATACAATGATTTCCTTGCTGGTATCACTGTGGGAGAAACTAGAAATATCACACAAGCTACTATAGGGAGTATTCACTTTCCAGTCATACATTACTTTGCTCTCTTTATAGGTAGATGCATTAACGGTAAACATGATCACTGCCACCTTTGAGTTCCTGATCTTAGTATCCTCAAGTGTGTGATGTTAAGTGATAAGCGATACAACTTGGGGGCTATTATTGCGAAGAGGTTACTTCTTAATGCGAAAGAGGGAGATTTATTTGGTGGGATTTATGAAACTCGTTTAGCTAATTATCTTGGTGTACCCATAAGAGGGAATGACACTGAGTTGCCACCCGGTTTTTTACATTATAATGCTATGATACGCTACCAGGTTCTTGAGAGGAACGAACAGTCCCTCTAGTACCGACTAATCTTTGATGGATGGCGTGCTGTCCATATTACCCTTCTTGCTCCCACCTTCTTTAACTTTTAGGTAAATGGGAGATATTTTATAACTAGAGAGGAGGAAAACGAGTATGAGAGAACAGCGGGGGCTGCTTGCCTCCAGGAAGCAGCTCGCCAAGCGGTAGCTGCCGCAGCACAGTACAACCCCAACTATGATTTCGGATATCATCCGGGCCAGTGGTGGCCCTAGACCAACTTAGGCCAAAAGCCTAAGCTTGGGGGGGTACGTCTTTCTCACCGACATTACATTCATGTTCACACACTCACTTCAGTTGTTGGTGTTCATACTTTTTCATTGTATTATCCATGTTAGTTTATTTCATTTTCTCGTTTTCTTCTTGTGTGTTTGAAAAACTTTGAGAAAAACAAAAAAATTACTTGTAGTTTAGTTTACTTTCCATGTTCATTTAGCAGTGGTATAAAAGAAAACCCAAAAAGATTTCTCGTTCTTCTTTTACTTGTTGGGAGCTTTCCCATGTAAATAGTTTTTCTCGTTCTTGTTTTACCTTCTTCAGAAAAATAAAAACTCCAAAAACATTTCAGTGTGTTTCTTTGAAATTCTTTTCTTTTCTTTTCTTTTCTTTGGGGGTCGAGAGGAGAAGACCACGATGAAAATGTTGAGTGGCTCTCATATGCATTATTGTTGATCTAACAAAGAGCCCATAAGTGCATCTAGTGCCACCCCTAGTTGGTTTTGGAGTATTGACGACAAACTTGGTTGAGGGACTAATGTGTTTGTGAGAATCGCAGGATAACACAGGTAGTAGTCCCTCATTTATTTGGCTTACCTACCAGAGATGACCCCTAAAAATGTATGAAGACATTGAAGACAATGGTGGTTCATGAAGACATTCACGACGAAGATAATGACTTGTGAAGACATTCAGTTGAAGACTATGGAGCGCGAAGACATAGTTGTTTCGTTGTTTCCTTTCTTCTTTATTGAGTCATAGGAACCAACGTACTATTAAGTGGGGTCCAAGTGAACAAAGTCAGATGACTGAAGTGATGCTCAACCAAAATCCTATGTCTTCGAGCGAAGACAATGAGAGCAAATCTTATCCTGAGTTGGATGAGTCAGCTTTGCTTGTAGCCCAAGCCAAGCTGCCGCGTGTGTTTGAAATCCGACCGTTGGACATGTGCCGGTTCCTTAGTGACCCAGGGTCATTTCGGACATATCATGTCGGGTTGCCTCCAGGCTATAAATAGCCCACCCCCTACACCATAAATTGGTGGCTGCTCAAAGTTAGTACACGACTTTTGTCGTTTGAGAGCAACCCACCTCCGAAGCCTTTGAGAGAGAGATCCTTGCGAGGACAAAGCCCAAAACACCCAGAGCCAAATAGTGTTAGGCATCACTGAAGTCTTTCTGTCCGCGTGACCTGAAGACTTGTTACACTTGAGGACTGTGAATCCTCTAGCCGGTTAGGCGTCACGTTCTGAGCATCCAAGAGTCATTGTGGATTGCCGATGAACGAAGTCTGTGAAGGTTTGGAAGTCTACCTTGAAGACATACCAGAGTGATTGGGTGAGGACTGGGTGTCCTTAGCTCAAGGGGAATAAGGTGAAGACGCGGTCTTCTGAGTTCAATCTCAGCCTTCCTAACCAGACGTACAGTTGTCACAGCAACTGGAACTGGTCTACCAAATCCTCGTCTTCTCCAAGCAACTGGTTCTATCCCCTACTTCCTTTACTTTTTAGTTTGTCTTTGTGAAGTCATTGCTTGCTTGTCTGATCTGATTGACTTCACTGTGTGAAGACTATTACCTGTTTGGCTTCATACTGTCTTCCATTCTGATCCACACTACCTAGCCGCTGATAGTCTTCGTACTTTCACAATACTACTTACTTGACTATGGCTTGTCTAGTGTAGTCTATCTTCCGCTGCATATCAATAGGTTCATTTCATCTGTTTGTTTTCAAAGACCTCGTGTTTTGAAGACTTTCATAAAAATCGCCTATTCACCCCCCTCTAGTTGATAACTAGCACTTTCAATTGGTTTTAGAGCAAGGTGCTCCCTTGTTCTGTGTGATTCGGTTTAACCACCTGGAGTTTTAGCTATGTCGACTGCAGGGATAATCAAAGTCTCCACTGCGTGCCCAGTCTTCGATGGCACTGATTACCCCTACTGGAAGAATAAGATGCACATGCATCTTGAAGCCATTGACATTGACCTCTGGTATGTCGTCAAGACTGGCGTTCCCAAGGTCGGTGAAGGTGTCACCGCTGCTGATGTCAAGAGGTTCTCTCAATTGGACTTGACCGCCAAGAACATCATCTGTGGTCATCTGACCAAAGGACAGTATGGCCGTGTGAGTGCACTGGAAACTACAAAGCTAGTTTGGGACTGGCTGTCCAAGGTCAACGAAGGCGTTTCAACTCAGAGAGACTCAAGGATTGATGTTCTTCGCAATCTCTTCAACCGCTTCAAGAGGAATGATAATGAAAATGTCCAGCTCACGTTCGATCGCTCACTAATATCACTAATGAGCTTCATGCTCTTGGCACCACTGAGATCACCAAGCATGAAATCGTCAAGAAGCTTCTGAGATCACTTGACAGCTCATTTGACACCTTGGCCCTGATGATACAAGAACGTCCTGACTTCAGAGATCTCGATCCGTCTGACATACTTGAGAAGCTCAACACACATGAGTTCCAGCTATCTCAGAAGAGAGACATCTATGGCCCCAACTATGGCCGAACTCGCGCTTTGAAGGAAAAGGCCATTTCCTCATCTGAAGAAGAATCTGACTGCAGTTCTGAGGATCCTGAAGACATTGGAAAGGAGCTAGCTATGCTCGTGAATAAGTTCCAGAAGTTCTCCAAAAAGAATCACTTTGGAAAGTCTTCAAGATCCAGCTCAAGAAATGATGAGGCTTCCTCTCGTGACCACAAGAAGAGAACATGCCACAAATGCAAGAAGCCAGGCCACTACATCTCTGAGTGTCCTCAGTGGGACAAGGAATCTAAGAAGAAGAAGAAGAAGAAGAAGAAGAGCAAGGAATATGATTTTGACGACAAGAAGAAGAAATCCTCAAAGTCTTCTTCAAAGTCTTCATCTCACAAGAAGAGCTCATCCAGCAAGGCTCGTGCATTCGTTGGCAAGGAAATGGATTCAGAGGAGGAGTCTGCTTTTGAGGAGGCGGAGATGGAGTCTGAGGAGGAGTCTGATTCAGGCGTGGCAAGCCTGGCTCTAGCTTCGACATTCGTCGCCAAGTCCATCTTAAACACTAAAGACAATGGTCACTTCACCGACACTGAAGCCGATGATGAGGACGACTCTGCTTCGACCTACTGCTTCATGGCACGAGGTGCCAAGGTAAACTCACGCGATGCTTACTTTCAAACATCCAGTGAACATGACTCGGAATGTGAATCCAAGCCTAGCTACAAGACTCTTGCTAAAATTGCAACTGAACAAGAAACTGCTATGGAACATATTCAAAAGTTGCTAGACAAAAGCCATGACCTGTTGGACGCGGAAATGAATAGAACTCAGTCCTTAATTGAAGACATTAAAAATCTTCATGTCAAGTACGAGGAACTTGAAAGTCGTCATGAAACACTCTCAGCTACTCATGAGAAGCTTTCCTATGATTATCTTCAAAGGAAGCAAGATCTAGAGAATCTGAGAGCGCCTCATGAAGATCTTCAAAAAGAGAACGATTCACTTCGCGCTCAACAGATCAGTTCCACTCAGGAAGTTTTTGTGCCACCATGTTTAAAATGTCTTGAGCGTGATAATGTTGTCTCTGTTGCTGAATGTTCTACTGCTGCTGATGTTGCAATATCTTCAACTGCTGATGTGGTGACTAACCCCTCTTCTGAGGATACCACTACTATTGCTGATGAGAATGCTAGGTTGAAGACATTGCTTGAAACAGGCATGTACAAAAGCCTCAAAGGGCATCAGACACTATGTGATGTCCTCAAGAAACTGATTCTGAACCGAAACCCTAGGAAAGAGGGTGTTGGGTTCAAGAGGAAAATGAATGTTGATGGTTCATACTGGAAGCCTGAGCAGTACCCCAAAACCACATGGGTTGCTGCAAAGGGCCCTTCAATGGACCCATCTACCTTATCTGGCTTCACTTGTGCTAACCCCATTACCATTGATGAATCCTTTGACGCCAATTATAAGCTATTAAAGAAACATAATGGTGAAGTGTTTGCCAGGTTTATTGGTACTAACTGCAGGAATGGACCACCTTTGAAGAAGATCTGGGTGCCCAAAAGTTGTCTTGAGAAGCTTCTCGTGAACGTCATCATGACACCACCTGGGAAGAAGACAAACCCCAGACCAAAGGCTTCATATGGTCCAAAGGCTTCATACAGACAAAGGACCTCACAAGGTCACCCTAACGCCAATGTTTTGCAGGGGAACCATACTCAGACTTATGAATATGAGCGCGTTTTGTCAAACCGTTATGTTCATAAAACAAAGAACTTCTCTGCCTATTCTTATGAGTATTATTCACCTCCTGCAAGGCTATTTGCTAGGGCCCCAAATCCAAAGTTCTCAGATGTTGCACTTAGACTCATTGCTTCTAAGCGACCCCTAGAGATGTGGGTGGTTAAGAAGAATTAACTTTCTTTTGCAGGGAAAGGTCTCCAGCCGGAAATCAAAGGCTTCTAGCACTAATGCTGGGGACCTAAAACATCTTGTGGGATGCAAGATAAAATGCCAAAATGGTCTTACCATATATTTCGTCCCAGGGTTTCTTGACGAGCATCCTATCTTACCAAACAAGAATCTTAACTTTGATAATATGCTTGTTCGCTATATGTTTGTGATTCACAATACTCTTGGTGAAGCCTATTCCGCTAACTGCACTGTAGGGTACGGCTCCGAAGGCTACTTAGTGGATTATGGACAGTGGATGCACTAAGCACATGACTGGTGACCGAAGTCTTCTTATGGATTCAACCCTATGTTCGTCTGACAAAAGTCACATCACGTTTGCTGACACTGGTTAAAGCTAGAGTTGCAATCTCAAAGGATCAGCACAAGGATAAAGTGATGCTTGTTGAATCCCTTGGTTTCAACTTAATGTCTGTCTCAATGCTTTGTGATCTGAACATGATTGTGATATTTGGAAAATATCGTTGCCTTGTGCTTATGGAATCTGACAAATCTCTAGTCTTCAAAGGGTATCGAAGAGATGATCTGTATATGGTAGATTTCTCCGCAGGACCACAGCTTGCCGTATGTCTTCTAGCAAAAGCTTCAGAGTGCTGGCTCTGGCATCGGAGGCTAGGGCATGCGGGCTTGAGGAACTTGCACACTCTTGTGAAGAAGAAGCATGACATTGGCATCGAGGGCATCAAGTTAAAGAAGGATCATCTGTGTGGTGCCTGTGAAGCCGGGAAGATGACAAGGGCCAAGCATCCCTCGAAGACAATCATGACGACAACACGCCCCTTCAAGCTGCTTCACATGGACTTATTTGGCCCTACTCATTACTCCACTCTTACTACCACTTCATGTCTCTATGGCTTCGTTATTGTTGATGATTACTCAAGATACACATGGGTGCACATAATTCTGTACAAGACTGAAGTGCAGGATGTCTTCAGACGGTTCGCCAATCATGCCATGACCAACTATGGCATCAAGAGCAAGCACATCAGAAGTGACAATGGCACAGAATTCAAGAACACCGGCCTCAACACTTATCTTGATACATTGGGCATCACACATGAGTTCTCAGCTCCATACACACCTCAGCAGAATGGCATCGTGGAGGGTAAGAACAGAACCCTCATTGAGATGGCACGTACGATGCTTGATGAGTACAAGACTCCAAGGAAGTTCTGGCCTGAAGCCATTGATACTGCTTGCCACATCATCAACCATGTTTATCTTCATAAGTTCCTCAAGAAGAAATCCTATGAGCTCCTGACTGGTAAGAAGCCAAATGTCAGCTATTTCAGAGTCTTTGGTGCCAGGTGCTGGATCAAGGATCCACATCACACTTCAAAATTTACACCAAAAGCACATGAAGGTTTTATGCTTGGTTACGGAAAGGATTCGCACTCCTACAGAGTCTTCAACCTCTTTCACTATAAAGTGGTCAAAACTGTGGATGTGCGGTTCGATGATACTAATGGCTCGCAAAGAGAGCACCTGCCAAATGTGCTAGATGAAGCTTCACCAAGTGAATCTAGCTAATGGGTACTAGAGAAATCATACCTACAGAGGAACAGGCTGAAGAGGAAATCATCATTTCTGCACCTAATCAGCATGAAGACAATGCTCATCCTGAAGCAAATGCTCAGCTTGAAGCAAATGCTGAAGATGAAGACAATAATCAGCAAGGGCAAAATCTTCGTCCAGTACATCCTCGAGTGGCAAATGAAGTCCAAATTGAGTAGATAATTGATATTATCAATGCACCTGGACCACTCACTCGTTCAAGAGCAACACAGCTAGCAAACTTCTGTGGGCACTTGCATTTGTCTCTATATCTGAACCCAAGAAAGTTGATGAAGCCTTCATGGAACCTGAATGGATTCAAGCTATGTAAGAAGAGCTTCAACAGTTTGAGCTGAATAATGTATGGGAGCTAGTAAAGCGTCCTGATCCTTGCAAGCACAATATCATTGGCACCAAATGGATCAATCTCAACAAACAAGATGAGCATGGTCAAGTTGTCAGAAACAAGGCTTGTCTCGTTGCCCAAGGTTACACACAAGTGGAAGGAATTGACTTCGATGAAACCTTTGCTCACGTGGCTAGACTTGAAGCCATTCGCATACTGTTAGCCTATGCCAACCACAAAAACATTCTTCTGTACCAAATGGATGAAAAGAGTGCCTTCCTCAATGCCAAAATTGAAGAAGAAGTGTATGTTGCACAACCACCTGGTTTTCAAGATCCAAAGCGTCCTGACATGGTGTACAAGCTCAATAAGGCTCTATATTGCCTCAAACAAGCACCTCGCGCTTGGTATGACACACTCAAAGACTTCCTGAAGAGCAAAGGCTTCAAACTTGGTTCTCTAGATCCCACTCTCTTCACGAAGACATATGATGGTGAACTGTTTGTATGCCAAATCTATCTAGATGACATTATCTTCGGCTGCACTGATAAGAGATACAGTGATGAGTTTGGGCATATGATGCAAGAGCAATATCAGATGTCCATGATGGGTGAGCTGAAGTTCTTCCTTGGTCTTCAAATCCATCAGCGGAGAAATGGCATGTTCATATCACAAGAGAAGTACCTCAAAGATTGCCTGAAGAAGTTTGGAATGCAAGACTGCAAAGGGTACACGACGCCAATGCGAACCAAAGGCCAATTGGGCCCCGATGACAATGGTAAAGAGTTCGATCAATAGGTATACCGCTCCATGATTGGTTCTTTACTGTACTTATGTGCATCTAGGCCTGATATAATGCTTAGCGTTTGCGTGTGTGCCCAATTCCAAGCGGCACCAAAGGAATCGCATCACCTAGCAGTGAAGCGAATTCTTCGATATTTGGCTCACACCCCAACACTAGGATTATGGTATCCAAAGGGCTCAGAGTTTGATCTAGTTGGATTCTCAGATGCTGATTATGCTGGTAACAAGGTTGATCGCAAGTCCACATTAGGCACATGTCACTTTCTTGGACGATCTCTTGTCTGTTGGTCTTCGAAGAAGCAGAACTATGTATCACTCTCCACTGCTGAATCTAAATACATTGCTGCTGGATCTTGCTGCGCTTAGCTTCTTTGGATGAAGCAAACTCTCAAGGACTATGGCATCAACAGGAAGCATGTGCCACTCTACTGTGACAATGAGCGCACCATCAAGGTTGCTCACAATCCAGTTCAACACTCGAAGACAAAGCACATTCAAATCCGTCATCATTTTCTCAGGGATCATGTGTTGAAGGAAGACATTGATATCACGTCAACACTGAAGAGCAATTGGCAGATATCTTCACAAAGCCCTTGGATGAGAAAAGGTTTTGCAAGCTGCGGTGTGAGCTAAATATCTTAGAATCCTCAAATGTACTGTGAATGGACACACATCCTAACGCTTATGCATGTTGATGACTTAGATGTGCAACACACAAAGTAACGTATATCTTCAATTCATGAAGACTTACCCTCTGAGTGTGAATACATTAATGTGGAATTTGACTTCGGAGCACCACGATAATTGTGCGCCGTGTCTGGGTCTAATACTTCCTATACGGTGGGTAACGCCACCACCAAACTTTCTCAAAGATTTTCATTTGGCGTCATGATTGCATTATCTTAATATTTGGTTTGTCTTCAACATTGATTTGACTTCAAAGTTCATCTTCGCAATGTTTATTTGGTCCTTTCTGATATATATAGATATATGTGTTTTGTCCTCTACAGCATTCACTTATAGCTATGTCTTCAAACTTGCCATTTTCTGAACTAAGTGAATGTGATCGGACCCTAACCCCTTCTGTGCTTCTTCCTCAAATTCTTTTTGTTTATTCATATGCATATTTGGACACATGTCGAATGTCTTCACTGTGTCCTTGTCAGCTGAAGATACAGAGACACACATTTAAAACTGTCTTTAATGCCTTATCTCTTTTGCCTGAAAACCGAAGAAGCCGGAATGACCACCCGATAAACCAGGCGCGCGTGGGAACATGGCTCAACTCTCAATAAGTTGCATGCACACCACATGTCCACCAGATGTGAACTGCCAGGGGCACCTGCGTAATTGTGCTACGCAGCCCTTCACCTTATAAATACTCACCCGCGCGGTTATTATCTCCTCTCCCACCTCGCCATCTCGCTCAAACCCTAGCGCCACCGCTAGCTCAAGTTGACGCCGGAGACGAAGCGCTTAGCTGCCATGACCTCTTCGACGCTGTCTCCATGCCGACCGTGGACCTCGTCTTCTCCGCCACCGCCGTAGGTGTCTTCTGCCGCCAAGTTAGGGCACGGGAGATTGGACTGCTCGGCCTCTGTTCCGCCTCGTTTAGCAGTTCTTCATGCGGTAAATAAACTCGCCTTCTACCATTTTTTGATCTGTTGAATCCGTCCACTTCACCCAAAAGTGGTTTCTAAACTTCCAAATCTGGATCTTTCTATTTCTGAATCTCATAACTTGCAAGTATATTCACTTATGCCTCACAACTAGTTAGATTCCTCACTTGTACTTATTCATGGATTCCTACAAATCTGGAACCAACTCACTTCAAATAAGTGAATGTCTTCGCACTATGAGGTCAATGTCTTCAAACTGATTTATCTTCAAAATCTTCTGAGAATGCATATGACCTCTTCCCCTTCCCTCGTATCTCTAATGCTGTCACAAGTACATGTCCGTGGGAGAATCCCTTGGTTTTCATAGTCTGCATTCATTTGCAGAATTCTTACAGCATCATATTGAATCTCCTGAAGCCAGTTCTTGTCTGACCAGTCGCCGGAAGCCATTCACTATATTGAAGCCTTTCAGTCTAAATATTATGGCAACTGACAAATCTGCAAGGAAGGGTGGCAGGCAACGCCGTGGAAATACTGCCTTGGATCTGCCACCAGATCTCTATGAACTATACAAGTCTGATCCAGAGGAGACCTATGGAGAACGCTAGACTCGAGTCCAATGGATTCGAAGATATTGGGCTGAGCAATGGTTTCTATATAACTTTGTCACAGGAGAATATGCCAAGAAGAATGCAGTAAGGCCACCCTGGGCCGATATTGTCTACAGGAAATTGCACCCCAAGACAAAGGCTGAAGCCATAGCTCAGGGATTTTATCCATGCATGGTCAGAGGACCTCAGCCTGCAGATGCCGACCCATCCAGTCTCACATGGTGTCATGAAGATGACTTGTTCGAGCAAAATCTTCATTTTGCTAGGGCTTCAGTTGTGCAGAACAAGAAGGAACTGGGGGCTAACTTCAATCCTGGCGCGGCAGCTCCAAGGCCGGATGGCAGCCGTGAAGTTAATCAAAATATAATTGGCCCCTTTGATAACTTTGATGGTATTCTCTCTCATATCGCCACACAAAGGGCCACTATTGAAGTAGCTGCTACCGAAGAGGAGCATGAAGTTGAACCTGAAGCTCCAAAGCCAAAGAAGAAGTCTAAGGCTTCAAGATCTTCCACTGCTCCAAAAGCTTCAAGAGTGAAGCCATTGAAGTCTGCACCTCCTGAATCCAGTGTGCAGTCTGAAGATCAATCTCGTGTCTCCAAGAAGACTAAGAAGCCCAAGAAGATTTCTGGGCATGACCTTACTCCTGCCGCCATTCTGCGCAATGAAGAAAACACCATTGATCTGTCAAGCGATGAAGATCTCGCAGATGATGCTCTAGAGATGCTTATCAAGAGCAAGTAGGAGGCCGAAATCTTCAAAGATTTGCCTCTGTTTGATGCTGATATACTCAATAACTTCATTGATGAATGGTTTGAAGACCAAAGCATCACATTGATGATCTGCAGCTGCATGTTGACATAAGTGTCACATTTCAGGGCTGCATTGCCAAGGAACTTGACATAGCTCAGAAAATTGTTGAGCTGAAAAACAAGATTGACTATGAGAAGGCACAGTTCAAGAAGCATATGGCCAAGCTCAGTGTTGCTGATATTCAAAAGTTCAAGAAAATTATGACTGACCTCAAGGCCAAGTTCAACAAGAAACGTGAAGAAGCCAAAGGCTCATGTGAACGCATGAAGTACTATGCAGAGAAATGCGTCCAGGCTCACAATG
Organism: Thinopyrum obtusiflorum; assembly: GCA_036873465.1. Lineage (NCBI taxonomy): Eukaryota > Viridiplantae > Streptophyta > Magnoliopsida > Poales > Poaceae > Thinopyrum > Thinopyrum obtusiflorum. The sequence continues at coordinate 14,087 of JAAAWM010009574.1, read as the reverse complement.
AGGTTGAGAAGAGAAAGGCACTTGGGCGTCCGGGCATTGACCCCAAGCTTGCTGCAAAGAAAAAGAAGAAGTCAGCTAAAGCTGAACCAGAAGCTTCAAGGCAGGACCGATCAAGCATAGTCTTCCTTGCCAGCATGACTGGCTCGAAGCCAAAGGTCCCCTCAGCAGCTTCAGAGCAAAAGAAAACACAGCAAGCTGAGGCTGAAGCCAGGAAGAGGAAGCACCAAGACACCTCTGATACGGCTCCCTCCAAGAAAAAGTTGAAGACAAAGGCTTCAAAGTCTTCAAGAAAAGAGCGTGCTGCTGCCCAAGAGCCGCTGAATGTTGAACCCATCTCAGTTACACTTCCTGCCTCCACCAACCGCGAGCGCCATCTTGTTGTCCATGAGCCTGCTCCCACAGAGGCTCCAGAAACTGAAGAGATTCTAGCTGCTGACTCCAACGTAGCTGAAGACATTGGTCATGAGGACCATGTTGAAGATGATGTAGTCCTTCCTCAGCTTGAACCCAATCCGGTATCATCGCCTGCTCCTACGAGCAGTGAACTCATAAGCATTGGTTGTCCCACGACGCCAATTGCTCAAGATGAATATTGTGAAGAGCAACACCCAAACACCCCCTTGCATGAATTGATTCCCCGTACTCCACCAGCTCAAGTCACCACTCCGATGCTTGATGATGACATGGACCAGACCACTCCCTCACCAAAGGCGTCGCCTGCATTTCGAAGGCTTCGCAAAGGCCCTAGGCCACAGGTCTCCATGTCGAGCATTCCTGAAGAGGATGTGCAACACACCAGCTCAGTAGCACGTCAAGTGTTCCCTGAAGCCATCCCTTCTGCGTCTGCTCATGAGTCTGAAGCAAAAGCTGCTGAAGACATTCTGGCTGCATCAGCCGATGAAGAGAAAGAAGAAGAGAGAGAAGTTATTCCCCCCGCAAGTGATCCAGTTGTCCAAGAAGAGAATGTGATTGTGCCAGACCCTCCTGTCCTTGAAGCCATGGATGTTGAAGCTAATGAGGCTGCCACCACCATCACCACTGAAGCCAATGACTATGTCATTGTTGAAGACATTGTGGAGCCCGAAGTCAATGCTGCCCCTAAAGACAATGCGCAACCGACCACTTCTGATGTAGCCGTTCCTCCCCCAGTGCCTCACACTATGGAACAGGCCTACAATCGTGGTGAGATTGTCAAAGTTAGATGGCCCATAATGTTTCCTCCCACTGCTCCAGGTCTGTCAGTGTAGTGAAAACCAGGGCTACACTAACCGCCGGGAATGGGCCACGACTGTATGCAATTACACTAAGGAGGATCCATCTTCGCCGACAAGAGCTACATCGGCAAGCAGGACTCAAGCTACCCTCTCGGCAAGGAGCATCCTACCCTGCCAGGGAGGACAGATACGAGGCAAAGAGTCCACGAAGCCTAGATGAGAACCAGAAGACAATGATCCTCGGCAAAATCCTTGCCGAGGAAATCCACGAGACCCCCGGCAAGATCCTTGTCGGGGACAACTACGATGCCGCGGCAAGACCCTTGCTGGGGCCCCGGCAAGACCCTTGCCGAGGACGTCAGCGGGGCCGTAGCTAGGCCCGCGTCTGCCAAGACTCCACCGCTGTCCCCATGCAGCTGCTAGCCCAACCAGCTGGGCAGGCACCTGCGTGGCAACGAGCGGCCTCTACACCGACCCAACAAGCACCTGCGTGGTGGCCTGCAGACCTTCATGAAGGCTCCACCACCGCGCCAGCCCAGCAGCCAGCCAACGTGGCGCCACGGCGCCTCGTCAGCTCAGACGCGTGTCGAAGCCAAGCGAGGCGGCGACAGCTGGGACGTGCTTCCTTGCCATCCCCGATAAAGCAAGGGGGCACGTCGGCAACGCATTAAATGCATTTGTCCGACGGTGCCAGAGGATAGACTCATCCACTGTAGATACTTTCCACCTCCTGTGTTCCACTATGGCGACCCCTTTGACATATAAAAGGAGGCCCGAGGCGTACTAAGAGGAGGGAAAGGATTTGGCTCTTTTGAACTACGCAGCCACCATAGCTAGTTCGAGAGCTCAAGAACTCTCTGAAATACAGCCACCAAAGCAGGACTAGGGTATTACGCATCCTCGCGGCCTGAACCTGGGTAAACGATCCTTGTGTTGACTGTTGATCCTGCTCTTCTCACAACCCCGCGCCCCGGCAACCGTAGTAGGGATTCCTGTGATCCCATAGGTGTCGTTTCTCACCGACATCTTTGGCGCGCCAGGTAGGGGGCGCAGTTGTGAAAATCCGGTTTAGCAGTCAGTATGGCAGTTCTTCGTCGCCATGGCTCCGAGGAAGAAGACGACCAAGCTTAGCGGCATCATCTACAGACACCACGACCACCCGTGTGGCGACAGGAAAGCTAAGTCACGCAAAACTTTGAACTTTCCCTTTTTTATATAAGGTTATTCCCCTCGGAGAGCTTGTTCTTTGTATGGAAAACCTGCACGCAATGGGGCCCTCCCGCTATTGGCAATGCCTTCGTTCTGTTTCGAGTCCGCTCAACAGTTCGAGCAGCCGCGTCGAGAACGGCAGGGTAGCCTTCCGCAATCGGCAACTCTCTCGATTCTGACTCGAGTCAAGCTCGATAGTTTGAGCGGCCGCGGTGAGAGCAGTAAGGTGGTTTGCCTCGCAGCAAGCACACCCGACAGGCCATTGGGGATCCGTCCTCAAGGTGCCGCGGCCTGGGTTTACGCGCCGGCAAGCCTACCCGATTAGCGTAGGGTGTGTACATACAAAGAAAGATCAAACAGGAAGATAGCAAGCACTATTTATTTGAGATTTTTGCATAGACCTGTATGCCAAGGAACCTTCTCGGAGCTAGTTGCGCTCCATGTTGCCCCGAGTCCGCTCGGCAACTTGTGCAGTTGCGCTAGAACCAGGAAGGCACCCCCCCCCCCCCCCCCCCCCCCCCCCCCCCCCCCCCCCCCCCCCCCCCCCCCCCCCCCCCCCCCCCCCCCCCCCCCCCCCCCCCCCCCCCCCCCCCCCCCCCCCCCCCCCCCCCCCCCCCCCCCCCCCCCCCCCCCCCCCCCCCCCCCCCCCCCCCCCCCCCCCCCCCCCCCCCCCCCCCCCCCCCCCCCCCCCCCCCCCCCCCCCCCCCCCCCCCCCCCCCCCCCCCCCCCCCCCCCCCCCCCCCCCCCCCCCCCCCCCCCCCCCCCCCCCCCCCCCCCCCCCCCCCCCCCCCCCCCCCCCCCCCCCCCCCCCCCCCCCCCCCCCCCCCCCCCCCCCCCCCAAGATAAAAGCCTTCCTGGTGACAAGCTTGCCGGAAGCCGGCGTCGAGAACGTCAAAAGTCTCCGCTGAAAACATAAGACTTCCCGGCAACAGCCTTGCCAGGATCAAGAAAGGAAACAAAACCATGCTCTAGCATCGAGATCTATAGAGTTCTCTGCCAGAAAATTTCCATGGAAGTAGGCTCAGGGGCTGGCAGCTCCTTTGAGTGCAACCTTCTTGGGAACGACCTTTTCGGAAATAGTATTTTTCGGAAGGGAAGATGTAACAACCGTGACCCATGCCAAGCTTGGTCCCGTCTCCAGCATCAAATTCATGAAATTCTCCGCTGAAGCCAGGCCCAGGGGCTACTGTCGGTGTAGTGAAAACCAGGGCTACACTAACCGCCGGGCATGGGCCACGACTGTATGCAATTACACTAAGGAGGATCCATCTTCGCCGACAAGCGCTACATCGGCAAGCAGGACTCAAGCTACCCTCTCGGCAAGGAGCATCCTACCCTGCCGGGGAGGACAGATACGAGGCAAAGAGTCCACGAAGCCTAGATGAGAACCAGAAGATGACGATCCTCAACAAAATCCTTGCCGAGGAAATCCACGAGACCCCCGGCAAGATCCTTGCCGGGGACAACTACGATGCCGCGGCAAGACCCTTGCCGGGGCCCCGGCAAGACCCTTGCCGAGGACGTCAGCGGGGCCGCAGCCAGGCCCGTGTCTGCCAAGACTCCACCGCTGTCCCCGTGCAGCTGCTAGCCCAACCAGCTGGGCAGGCACCTGCGTGGCAACGAGCGGCCTCTACACCGACCCAACAAGCACCTGCGTGGTGGCCTGCAGACCTTCGTGAAGGCTCCACCACCGCGCCAGCCCAGCAGCCAGCCAATGTGGCACCACGGTGCCTCGTCAGCTCAGATGTGTGTCGAAGCCAAGCGAGGCAGCGACAGCTGGGACGTGCTTCCTTGCCGTCCCCGATAAAGCAAGAGGGGCACATCGGCAGCGCATTAAATGCGTTTGTCCGACGGTGCCAGAGGATAGACTCATCCACTGTAGATACTTTCCACCTCCTGTGTGCCACTGTGGTGACCCCTTTGACATATAAAAGGAGGCCCGAGGCGTACTGAGAGGGAGGGAAAGGATTCGGTTCTTTTGAACTACGCAGCCACCATAGCTAGTTCGAGAGCTCAAGAACTCTCTGAAATACAGCCACCAAATCAGGACTAGGGTATTACGCATCCTCGCGGCCCGAACCTGGGTAAATGATCCTTATGTTGACTGTTGATCCTGCTCTTCTCACAACCCCGCGCCCCGGCAACCGTAGTAGGGATTCCTGTGATCCCATAGGTGTCGTTTCTCACCGACAAGGTCCACAACATGATTATCATGTGGAGCAAAGGCCTCAAACTTAGAAGCCAAAGCCGAGATTGCCAAGGCTTCCCAGTGCTACAACTACCCAAGGCTCCTTCAGTGTGCTCAGCTTCAGAGAGCACAACACTTTCTTCGACGGCGCCAAGAACCCCTACAAGAAGCCAAAGATCACCTCAGACAGGTTTTGGAGCCATCAGCAACGAAGCTATTACTCATGCATTCTATACAACCAAGATCATATTTTTCCTCATAAGCGTCTGGATTGTGATGCCATTGCTGGGCTGCCATGCCTTGAAGAGGCTCTTGACTGCTTCAGAGATGTTGGGTTGCTTCCATTTGTAACTGATAAGGAGCATTGGAACGAAGAGCTTCTGCTGCAGTTCTATGCCACACTTCACATCTGAGGCTACAACAGGGATGCAAAGACTTGGATCCTTGAATGGATGACAGGCGATGTACATCACGAAGCCAAAGCTCAAGACATCATCGAGCTTACATCCCTGCCCACTCCTGGTGAGTTGTTTGAACCAGGTTGTCAGTTTCATCAGAATGAACTAAAGAGTCTATTTCAAAAGCCAGAGCCCAATATGAGATAGATGCTGAGCATCATGAAGCCTTTGCCCCATGACGCTGAATACCCCAAGGAGTTCTTTGTCAAGGACCTCGAGTACTTGCCCCACATAGTATATCACATTCTGAGGCGTACTCTGTGGCCTATCAAAGGCAACTCTCCTGATGCCAAACTCGAAGGTGCCATGAAGACATTGGTCTTATATATCATCAATGGCATCAGATTCAATACGCAAGATTTCTTCATCCGACAGCTTCCATCTTCTGGAATTGATCTCTTTGGTCTGAAGTTCTATGCACCATGGGTCATGCATCTAATCAAGCTTCATTCAACAATCAACTATCAACCTTCAGCACGCAACCATGTTGTATTTTTGCCTGATGTTGATATGTCCTTTGAAGCCATCTACCCTGAGCCTACCAAGAAGCCACTCCATTTGCAAAATGCTGAACATCAAAGCTTCACTCAGCCAATTGAAGGTATTCATGTGTCAAACTCTGCTGCTCCTGATTATCCTCTGGCTGGTAATTTGCGTCTGCCACATCATGCCAACACCGAAGCCACAGCCAGTACTATTGCAAAAAGGCCTCAGAAGCGTCCCCATGTCCTCAACGACCGATAGCTTCTTGTATCACTACATTAGAAGCAGGATAGGCATCATGACTGGCTGAAGCACCAAATGCAGAGTCTTCTGGTTGATGTCAATCGCATTTGCAATCTTGCAACCAAGAATTCATTCGTTGCACATGAAGCCTGTTGGCGGTCCTGGAAGAGCCTCACACTGCTCTGCTCTGAAGATGATCTTCATGAAGATGGCTTCACAGAGAAATTCAAGTTTGACTCCAGGCCACCACAATCTGCAAGCTAGCGTCCAACATCTTCCATTGAAGATTCTGAGTATTCATCTTCGGCTGCAACCGGTATTGCTAGAGTCATCGATGAAGAAGATGATGCCACTTCACCAGCTATGGCTTCATTGCATCACGACTCTGCATCAGGCCTGTCTGCACCGCCCAACTCCAACGTCGACCCTGCTGCTCCAACATCTACTCCAACTGGGAACAAGTAGATCCTCTATGTCTTCAAACCTTTTTGGTCCTTACTGACAAAAGGGGGAGAAGCATATGAGTTGATAGTCTTCAAGCAGGTCCATATGGGGTGGTGCCTATTTTTGCTAAGCTCTTACAACTCTCATTTTGAAACTGTTTGGCTCTTGAGTTGTAACACTTAAACATGATGGTCGTCTACTACTTTTGCTGCTACTTTGTGATGTAATGATAAATTCTGCATGAAGTCATTCTACAGACGCCCATTTCTCATTATGCATTTCATTATCTTCATTATTCTTATGTATGCATGATGAATTGTCTTCATGTGTTGAAGAGGATCTCCACAAAGTAAAACCTGCCATGTGCATTTGCATTCAAAAGCAAACTACTTATGTGCACATCTTTAGGGGGAGCCTTTTACAACTTATGAAGACAATGCCTATGATCCTTAACTTTCACATACTTTTATCCCCGTTGAAAACTTCAACCAGTTTGTCATCAATCACCAAAAAGGGGGAGATTGTAAGTGCATCTAGTGCCACCCCTAGTTGGTTTTGGAGTATTGATGACAAACTTGGTTGAGGGACTAATGTGTTTGTGAGAATTGCAGCATAACACAGGTAGTAGTCCCTCATTGATTTGGTTTACTTACCAGAGATGACCCCTAAAAATGTATGAAGACATTGAAGACAATGGTGGTTCATGAAGACATTCACGATGAAGATAATGACTTGTGAAGACATTCACTTGAAGCCCCCCCCCCCCCCCCCCCCCCCCCCCCCCCCCCCCCCCCCCCCCCCCCCCCCCCCCCCCCCCCCCCCCCCCCCCCCCCCCCCCCCCCCCCCCCCCCCCCCCCCCCCCCCCCCCCCCCCCCCCCCCCCCCCCCCCCCCCCCCCCCCCCCCCCCCCCCCCCCCCCCCCCCCCCCCCCCCCCCCCCCCCCCCCCCCCCCCCCCCCCCCCCCCCCCCCCCCCCCTATTACCTGTTTGGCTTCATACTGTCTTCCATTCTGATCCACACTACCTAGCTGCTGATAGTCTTCATACTTTCACAATACTACTTACTTAACTATGACTTGTCTAGTGTAGTCTATCTTCCGCTGCATATCAATAGGTTCATTTCATCTGTTTGTTTTCAAAGACCTCGTGTTTTGAAGACTTTCATAAAAATCGCCTATTCACCCCCCTCTAGTCGATAACTAGCACTTTCAGAGCCCATATTACCTTGTCTTCTCCTTTGAATAAATGTTACTGATTCCAGCTTAGTCCAATGCATGTGCACTATTATTATTATCCACACCATTCGGTCGTGCAAGTGAAAGGCAATAATGACGATATATGATGAAATGATTGAGATGAGGAAAAGCTGGTATGAACTCGACCTATCTTGTTTTTGTAAATATGATTAGTCCATCATTCTTGATTCAGCCTATTATGAATGAAACATGTTTGCAATGACAATTAGAGATTATAGTTGCTCATGCCATGCTTAATTAGCTAGGAGTTTATAATGGTTTACCTTGCGTGCCAACATGCTTTTAAAATGGTTGTGCTGTAGTATGATAGGATGGTATCCTCCTTTGAATGATTCGAGTGGCTTGACTTGGCACATGTTCACGCATGTAGTTGAAACAAAATCAACATAGCCTCCACGATATTTATGTTCATGGTGATTTATATCCTACTCATGCTTGCACTCAATCTTGGTTAATCTCAATGCATGTTTACGACTGTTGTCGATCTCTAGTTGGTCGCTCCCCAGTCGTTTTGTAGCCTTCACTTGTACTAAGCGGGAATACTGCTTGTGCATCCACTTCCATAAACCCAAAGTTGTTCCATATGAGTCCACCATACCTACCTATACGCGGTATTTACCTTCCATTCCAAGTAAATTTGCATGTGCCAAACTCTCAACCTTCAAATGATAATCTGTTTTGTATGCTCGAATCGCTCATGTAGCAACTAGGGCTATCAATATCTTCCATGCTAGGTGGGTTATTATCACGATGAGTGGACTCCACTCATCATTCACGAGAAAATGGCTAGTAACCGGGATGCCCAGTCCCATGCTCAAATCAAATCAAAATATAATTGCAAACAAAACTCCCCTAGGACTGTTGTTAGTTGGACAGTACCTGTTGTTTCGGACCAGCCGTGGAATGTGCTTGTTGGTGGTGGGGGAGTATAAACTTTACATTCTGTTTGGGAACTTCCTATAATGTATCTAGTATGGAAGATACCGAGATCTCTTGGTTGTTATGTTGAGAATGAAAGCATACCGCTCAAAATATTATTTATCTCTGTTTCAAAAACTCGAGCTCTGGCACCTCTACAAATCCCTGCTTCCCTCTGGGAAGGGCCTTTCTATTTAATTTTATTGCTGAGTCATCATCCTCTTATAAAAAGCACCAGTTAGAGAGCACCACTGTCATTTGTATGCATTGCTATTAATTTATATTGAGTATGACTGTGACTGGATCTCTTTTGCCATGAATTACAATGTCTAGTCAGTCCTTGATCTTTAGGGGTGCTCTGCATTTATGTTTTGCGGTCTCAGAAAGAGCTAGCGAGATACCATCTTGTTATATCATATCATGATTGTTTTGAAAAAGTGTTGTCATCCGAGATTTATTATTATTGCTCGCTAGTTGATTATAGCATTGATACGAGTAAATGTGAGACCTAAATGCTATTGTGAATATGGTTAGTTCATAATCTTTGCTAAAAACTTGAATGTTGGCTTTACATATTTGCAACAACAAGATCAAACAGAGTTTGTAAAAGTTTTTCTTTATCACTTTCAGTTTGTCAACTAAACTACTTGAGGACAAGTAATGGGTTAAGCTTGGGGGAGTTGATACGTCTCCATCGTATCTACTTTTCCAAACTCTTTTGCCCTTGTTTTGGACTCTAATTTGGATGATTTGAATGGAACTAACCCGGACTGACGCTGTTTTCAGCAGAATTGCCACGGTGTTATTTTTGTGCAGAAATAAAAGTTCTCGGAATGACCTGAAACTTCACGGAGATTATTTATGGAATAAATAAAAAATATTGGCGAAAGAATCAACCAGAGGGGACCCACCACCTATCCACAGGGGTGGAGGGCGCCCCCCTAGGGCGCGCCCCCTGTCTTGTGGGTCCCACGGACCTCCACTGACCTCAACTCCAACTCCATATATTCACGTTCGGGGAGAAAAAAATCAGAGAGAAGGATTCATCACGTTTTACGATGCGGAGCCGCCGCCACCTCTAGTTCTTCCTCGGGAGGGCAGATCTGGAGTCCGTTTTGGGCTCCGAAGAGGGGAAATCGTTGCCATCATCATCATCAACCATCCTCCATCACCAATTTCATGATGCTCATCGCCGTGCGTGAGTAATCCCATCGTAGGCTTGCTGGACGGTGATGGGTTGGATCCCCCCCCCCCCCCCCCCCCCCCCCCCCCCCCCCCCCCCCCCCCCCCCCCCCCCCCCCCCCCCCCCCCCCCCCCCCCCCCCCCCCCCCCCCCCCCCCCCCCCCCCCCCCCCCCCCCCCCCCCCCCCCCCCCCCCCCCCCCCCCCCCCCCCCCCCCCCCCCCCCCCCCCCCCCCCCCCCCCCCCCCCCCCCCCCCCCCCCCCCCCCCCCCCCCCCCCCCCCCCCCCCCCCCCCCCCCCCCCCCCCCCCCCCCCCCCCCCCCCCCCCCCCCCCCCCCCCCCCCCCCCCCCCCCCCCCCCCCCCCCCCCCCCCCCCCCCCCCCCCCCCCCCCCCCCCCCCCCCCCCCCCCCCCCCCCCCCCCCCCCCCCCCCCCCCCCCCCCCCCCCCCCCCCCCCCCCCCCCCCCCCCCCCCCCCCCCCCCCCCCCCCCCCCCCCCCCCCCCCCCCCCCCCCCCCCCCCCCCCCCCCCCCCCCCCCCCCCCCCCCCCCCCCCCCCCCCCCCCCCCCCCCCCCCCCCCCCCCCCCCCCCCCCCCCCCCCCCCCCCCCCCCATGATGAATGCCATCCGACATAATTATCCATCATTGATCCATTGCCTACGAGTTCATTTTATATTGATCTTTGCTAAGTTACTTTTCCGTTGCCACTGTTACGATTGCAACAAAACTGCTACTGTTACTTTTGCCACGGTTACCGTTACTTCCATACTACTTTACTACTAAATACTTTGCTGCAGATATTAAGTCTTTCAGGTGTAGTTGAATTGACAACTCAGCTGCTAATACTTGAGAATATTCTTTGGCTCCCCTTGTTTTGAATCAATAAATTTGGGTTGAATACTCTACCCTCGAAAACTGTTGCGATCCCCTATACTTGTGGGTTATCATATACCCCTCTGAAACCAAATATGCATCCTCTTCCTGTAACACATAAGAGGGAACTAAATCCTCACAGAGGCATTCTAGTGCCTGAACCCCTAGAGCATTAATGTCTGAATCATTCATAGGCTTTACCGCTGCAATGTTACGAATCATCTCCATGACCATATCAGCCTCTAAGTCTAGCAACTCATTAACTGATCTAGCTATTTCTTTCCCATTGTTACCCAATGAAACTCCCAATCTATTGGCATTATGAATGTTCTCGTCATCGAAGAAATGCAAAATTGAGCAACTTGTATTAACTTTCATACTTGTAGTCGCCACAATGTCACGAAGCTTGGCCGCCCACATGGCATGCCCCAACTGCAGGTCATTGATACATCATTGATATTATCTGTTTTGGATGTTTAATGGGCTTTAATATGCTCTTTTATATTATTTTTGGGACTAACCTATTAACCGGAGGCCTAGTGCCAGTTTCTTCTTTTTTGCCTGTTTTAGTGTTTCGCAGAAAAGGAATATCAAACGGAATCCAAATGGAATGAAACCTTCACGATGATCTTTCTTGGACTGAAAGCAAACCAGAAGACTTGGAGTTGAAGTCTGGAACGCCACGAGGCGGCCACGAGGCAGGAGGGCGCGCCCAGGGTGGGTAGGCGCGCCCCCCACCCTCATGGGCCCCTCGTAGCTCCACCGACATACTTCTTCTGCCTATATATACTCTTATACCCTAAAAACATCAAGGGGAGCCACGAAACCACTTTTCCACCGCCGCAACCTTCTGTACCCGTGAGATCCCCCCCCCCCCCCCCCCCCCCCCCCCCCCCCCCCCCCCCCCCCCCCCCCCCCCCCCCCCCCCCCCCCCCCCCCCCCCCCCCCCCCCCCCCCCCCCCCCCCCCCCCCCCCCCCCCCCCCCCCCCCCCCCCCCCCCCCCCCCCCCCCCCCCCCCCCCCCCCCCCCCCCCCCCCCCCCCCCCCCCCCCCCCCCCCCCCCCCCCCCCCCCCCCCCCCCCCCCCCCCCCCCCCCCCCCCCCCCCCCCCCCCCCCCCCCCCCCCCCCCCCCCCCCCCCCCCCCCCCCCCCCCCCCCCCCCCCCCCCCCCCCCCCCCCCCCCCCCCCCCCCCCCCCCCCCCCCCCCCCCCCCCCCCCAATTATCGGTTTAGTTTGGCCTACTAGATTGATCTTTCTTGCAATGGGAGAAGAGCTTAGCTTTGGGTTCAATCTTGCGGTGTCCTTTCCCCGTGACAGTAGGGGCAGGAAGGCACATATTGTATTGTTGCCATCGAGGATAAAAAGATGGGGTTTATATCGTATTGCTTGAGTTTATCCCTCTATATCATGTCATGTTGCCTAATGCGTTACTCTGTTCTTATGAACTTTATACTCTAGATGCATGCTGGATATCGATCGATGTGTGGAGTAATAGTAGTAGATGCAGAATCATTTCGGTCTACTTGACATGGACGTGATGCCTATATTCATGTTCATTGCCTTAGATAACTTCATAACTATGCACTTTTCTATCAATTGCTCGGCACTAATTTGTTCACCCACCGTAACACATGCTATCTTGAGAGAAGCCACTAGTGAAACCTATGGCCCCCGGGTCTCTTTCTTATTATATTGCATCTCTTTTATTTACATCGCATCTCGTTTATTATTTTGCAATCTTTACTTTCCAATCTATACAACAAAAATACCAAAAATATTTCCCCCCCCCCCCCCCCCCCCCCCCCTTTTGCGAGTGGCCGTGAAGGGATTGACAACCCCTTTATCGCGTTGGTTGCACGGTTCTTGATTGTTTGTGCAAGTACTAGGTGACTTGTGCATTGTCTCCTACTGGATTGATACTTTGGTTCTCAAAAACTAAGGGAAATACTTATGCTAGTTTGCTGCATCACCCTTTCCTCTTCAAGGGAAAACCAACGCATGCTCAAGAGGTAGCAAGAAGGATTTCTGGCGCCGTTGCTGGGGAGATCTACGCCAAGTCAAGACATACCAAGTACCCATCATAAACTCTTCTCCCACGCATTACATTATTTGCTATTCGCCTCTCGTTTTCCTCTCCCCCACTTCTAAAACGATTTTTGAAAGCCTTTGCCTTTTCTTCGCCCTTTTCCGTTCGTTCTTTTTCGCTTGCTTCTTGTGCGTCCGTGTGTTAGATCGTTTGTCTCACCTTCATGGCTAGTCCTCCTATCGTTGTTAATACTCCTGATAATGAAGTTCTCAATTTTAAACAAAGGGAGGGAGAAAATCTAAAAGATGCTTGGTATAGAATTTGCAATGCTCAAAATAGATCTACTAGAAAGCAATCCACTTCCGTTCTTCTTCACAATTTTTACGTAGGCATCACTCCTTGGAATAGATATGTTCTTGACACCATTACCGGAGGGAATTTCTTGGGAAGCCATACTTTTGATTCTTATAATGCTATGATAGATTTGCTAGGCCCACCACCTCTTTTGGTTAATGGAAATATTTTAACTTTGGAACATGTGATGCAAAGGCTTGATATTATTGAAAATAAAATTGCCACTGTGGAGTTAATCGAAAATTTGGATAAAAAGATCCACAACCAAATTACCCAATACGGATCTAACGTAGGAGTTACTCTGAAAAATCTTAGGGAAAAGGAACCCATAGTTAATGAGAAGATAGGTCAAGATTCCACTAGAATTGATAAGCTCGAAGATATTATTACCAACTTGGGTACCGCTTTTTCTGCCATTAAAAATACCTCAAATCCTCCTCCTTCCAAAATTGCCAAGTTTATCTATGTTCCTAAAAATAAGGGTGAATCTTCTAAGGAGAATGAAGACCTCAAATCAATAAGTGTTCACCCCAACTTTTTCGATATTATTAAGGAACCTTTTGCTACAAATGAATTTCCTGATTTCTTGCCTAGGAGTTTGATCATTAAGAAAACCAAAGAACCTCCTAAGGGTTATGTGTGTTCAATTGAAGAATTGCATGCCAAAGATGGCAATACCTAGATCTATTCTTGCTTTTATGCCTAGCTAGGGGCGTTAAACGATAGCGCTTGTTGGGAGGCAACCCAATTTTATTTTTGTTCTTTACTTTTTGTTCCTGTTTAGTAATAAATAATTCATCTAGCCTCTGTTTAGATGTGGTTTTATGTTTAGTTAGTGTTTTTTCCAAGTAGAACCTTTGGGAAGACTTGGGTGAAGTCTTTGCGATCTTGCTGTAAAAAACAGAAACTTTAGTGCTCACGAGATTAGCTGCCATTTTTTACTGGAGAGTGCTTTTAGGTTGATTAGTTTTGAAGATGATTAATAGACAAATTCCTCACGTCCACCAATTTATTTCAGAATTTTTGGAGTTCCAGAAGTATTCGATTTAGTCAGATTGCTACAGACTGTTCTATTTTGACAGATTCTGTTTTTCGTGTGTTGTTTGCTTATTTTAATGAATCTATGAGTAGTATCGGGGGGTATGAACCATAGAGAAGTTGTAATACAGTAGGTTTAATACTAATATAAATAAATAATGAGTTCATTACAGTACATTAAAGTGGTGGTTTATTTTCTTATACTAACG
>JAAAWM010009573.1:0-25285 GCA_036873465.1 Thinopyrum obtusiflorum | reverse complement strand
AGGGTCATCTTCACACAATCCCATGTAATGAACAAGAATGGGATAAAGAGTTGCCTTACAATCGCCACTTCACACAATACATAAATAAAATCATAGATCATTCAAGATACACACATAGACCGACTACGGTCAAAACCAAATACAAAGAAGACAGCCCCAAATGCTAGATCCCCGATCGTCCCAACTGGGCTCCACTACTAATCAACAGGAAACGAAACAACACAACGAACAAGAGCTTCATCGAGCTCCCACTTGAGCTCGGTTGCGTCATCTGCACTGGTCTCGTCGGCACCTGCAACTGTTTTGGAAGTATCTGTGAGTCACGAGGACTCAGCAATCTCACAACCGCGAGATCAAGACTATTTAAGCTTATGGGTAGGAGAAGGTAGTGAGGTGGAGCTGCAGCAAGCACTAAGCATATATGGTGGCTAGCATACGCAAATAAGAGCGAGAAGAGGAGCAACAGAACGGTCGTCAACTAGTAATGATCAAGAAGTGATCCTGAACTCCTACTTACGTCAAACATAACCCAGGAAGGTCGGTGATTTGGAATTCCTCTTTGATAAGCTCAGCCTGCAAGAGACATGCAATTTATGAGTTGACGGTGCATATTCGAAGTCCCAAGCACATAACAAGTAATATACTTGGCACTTGGGGGCTAATGTCTATTGCTTCTTCTCAATAAAAATTACAAGTCCCAAGCTCAATACAAGTATTATTCTTGGCACTTGGGGGCTAATGCATATTTGCTCCAAATAAAGCTATGGATTTTTCTTCCACTAATCAGTTTGGTGGTCAACCGGTTTACAAAGGTCCTCAATAAGAATTTTGAGCCTCAAGGCATAATTAGTCCCAACTTAACATATTTGTTAAGTCGACCCTTGGGGGCTACACAGGAAAAGTTGAAGAGTTGTTATTATACAAGTCCCGGTTCATCTTGACAGTATAACCCGGCTCTCAGGGGCTACACAGACAAAGTTGCAGAGTTGTTATTATAAAAGTCCAGGTTCATATTGACATTATAAACCGGCCCTTGGGGGCTACTGGAGTTGATCTATATGGTTCTTGGAAGTTTACAGAACATTCTATTCTTTTATGTCCAATAAACTTGGCGGCGAAGGGAAGAATATTTATGCAGAGATAACATCATTTACCTCATATCGCTCCTTCATCATGTTCAGTAAACTGGCTTCATAGTCACGGCTTGTGTACAAACGGTTTAAAAACCCAGAATGAATATCTTGGGCGCTGAGGTGGGCATAGCTTTCCAAATCTGCCTTCCACTTACCTTTGTCAACAACAGAAAATTCTTCTTTGGCATTATGTTTTGATAGAGCAGTAGGGTTGCCTGGGGCTGTATAATTGACACCAGTGACCATAACATCGTCAGTGTGGTCATCAGCAACTTTAGTTGGGCTTGGTGGTTTATCAGCATGAATCATCGGATCAACTTCCATATGTTCAATTTCAGTTTCATGATCTTGCGGTGGCGGATCATCAAGAATAGCTTCAGCATTTGGATTAGAAGGTTCTAGGGTCTTTTCCTGTTTAGATGGATTGGAATCATTAACCGGATTATTTGGTTTGGCCTTCTTGCTGGGTCTGGCCTTGGCTCTGAAAATAAGACGCAAGAAATAGGTTAGTATAATGATCGATCATAAGGTATGAAGGGTCAATTAAATGTGCTCACCCAGGAACAGTTTTGAGGGTTGGAATTTGTGTTCCTGTTGACTCACCAGAGGAAGAATGAGAAGTTCCCTGGTAATTTGAATCAGACGGATTAAGAGATTGTCGGAAATAACCCGCCTTGGGATAACATGCGTCAGAAGTGTACGAGACCTCTGGGTGGCATTTACGAACCGGCGTGTTCGGTAAACCGGAAGAAGTTACCACATGGCCGCTATGCTGGGTTGTGCGGCGAGCTTCGTGTTGCCATTTCTTCAAAAGAAAGTTTGGATCCAGGTGAGCTAGGGGGTGAGAAAATCTTACTTTCCGGCTTGTTCGTCGGGTTTTCTGTGTGGGCAGTGGTTCTAAACCGGATGAGAGAATAATTACCTCTGCGTCACTTGTGTGGCTAGCCTTCGCGTCGTCCTGATAACAATCATTGTCAATGAGATGTATGAAAAAGGAGCCAAGGGAATCAAGTTCTACCTCTGACTCCGGATTATTGTTGCCATCGTCACTGTTCAACTCGACGGTTTTCTTCTTGGCGGGCTTCTTGTGGACCTTGGTCTTGGGACGAGCTGTCTTGGCCGGTTTATCCCGTGGCTTCCTTTTCCAGAATGGATCATGTAACACCCACGATGCGGCTATATCTCCCACGTGTCGAGGCACGACTTAGAGCCCCCCCCCCCCCCCCCCCCCCCCCCCCCCCCCCCCCCCCCCCCCCCCCCCCCCCCCCCCCCCCCCCCCCCCCCCCCCCCCCCCCCCCCCCCCCCCCCCCCCCCCCCCCCCCCCCCCCCCCCCCCCCCCCCCCCCCCCCCCCCCCCCCCCCCCCCCCCCCCCCCCCCCCCCCCCCCCCCCCCCCCCCCCCCCCCCCCCCCCCCCCCCCCCCCCCCCCCCCCCCCCCCCCCCCCCCCCCCCCCCCCCCCCCCCCCCCCCCCCCCCCCCCCCCCCCCCCCCCCCCCCCCCCCCCCCCCCCCCCCCCCCCCCCCCCCCCCCCCCCCCCCCCCCCCCCCCCCCCCCCCCCCCCCCCCCCCCCCCCCCCCCCCCCCCCCCCCCCCCCCCCCCCCCCCCCCCCCCCCCCCCCCCCCCCCCCCCCCCCCCCCCCCCCCCCCCCCCCCCCCCCCCCCCCCCCCCCCCCCCCCCCCCCCCCCCCCCCCCCCCCCCCCCCCCCCCCCCCCCCCCCCCCCCCCCCCCCCCCCCCCCCCCCCCCCCCCCCCCCCCCCCCCCCCCCCCCCCCCCCCCCCCCCCCCCCCCCCCCCCCCCCCCCCCCCCCCCCCCCCCCCCCCCCCCCCCCCCCCCCCCCCCCCCCCCCCCCCCCCCCCCCCCCCCCCCCCCCCCCCCCCCCCCCCCCCCCCCCCCCCCCCCCCCCCCCCCCCCCCCCCCCCCCCCCCCCCCCCCCCCCCCCCCCCCCCCCCCCCCCCCCCCCCCCCCCCCCCCCCCCCCCCCCCCCCCCCCCCCCCCCCCCCCCCCCCCCCCCCCCCCCCCCCCCCCCCCCCCCCCCCCCCCCCCCCCCCCCCCCCCCCCCCCCCCCCCCCCCCCCCCCCCCCCCCCCCCCCCCCCCCCCCCCCCCCCCCCCCCCCCCCCCCCCCCCCCCCCCCCCCCCCCCCCCCCCCCCCCCCCCCCCCCCCCCCCCCCCCCCCCCCCCCCCCCCCCCCCCCCCCCCCCCCCCCCCCCCCCCCCCCCCCCCCCCCCCCCCCCCCCCCCCCCCCCCCCCCCCCCCCCCCCCCCCCCCCCCCCCCCCCCCCCCCCCCCCCCCCCCCCCCCCCCCCCCCCCCCCCCCCCCCCCCCCCCCCCCCCCCCCCCCCCCCCCCCCCCCCCCCCCCCCCCCCCCCCCCCCCCCCCCCCCCCCCCCCCCCCCCCCCCCCCCCCCCCCCCCCCCCCCCCCCCCCCCCCCCCCCCCCCCCCCCCCCCCCCCCCCCCCCCCCCCCCCCCCCCCCCCCCCCCCCCCCCCCCCCCCCCCCCCCCCCCCCCCCCTGCCAAAAAATTATCTGCCGGAACCCGACACGATCACCATACTATGCCCTGATCATGGATATTAAGAAGGCAATGCTTGCCTTCCCTTCATGCAGCGTCAGTTGGGTCAGTCGAAGAGGCTTCTCCCTCGTTCATGGGCTAGCAGCAAAAGTGAGACGTACTGGAGATCAACATGGGCGTGTTTGGTTCCAGTTTGGAACAGTAGTCGCATTGCATGCCCTTCTCAACCCAGCTTGGTTGAGGAAAAACAGGCCCTAATACGCCATATGCAACTTGATTGCTTGCCTGCATCCCTAGTCCCTGCATTAGGTAATACGCAAGTGCACTTTGTTTGGTTGGCTGCATTGGCCCTAGCGGCACATGAACAGAACGTTTGGTTGCATACGGCGTACATGTTGTGCTTACCTTGTACCCTAGTTGGTGAGCTTACCCACAACGATCACACCTAGAACACCAACGCCACAACACAGCAATGGTGACGAACTGGGCGAAGATGATGAAGTTCTTCAGCTTCAGGCTGAACTGACGATCCACCTTAGCACTGTCGACACTGCTGCCTCCGTGCTTTCGCACCTAGGCGGAGTAAGCTTGTTCTGCTGCCTGCTTAGTCTTGAACCCTCTATAGTTGCTGTTGCTATAAGATGCCACTTGTGCATTGGCTTCTTCCCATGAACTATAAACCCCTGGAACCTCACCAATGAACACCCCCCCCCCCCCCCCCCCCCCCCCCCCCCCCCCCCCCCCCCCCCCCCCCCCCCCCCCCCCCCCCCCCCCCCCCCCCCCCCCCCCCCCCCCCCCCCCCCCCCCCCCCCCCCCCCCCCCCCCCCCCCCCCCCCCCCCCCCCCCCCCCCCCCCCCCCCCCCCCCCCCCCCCCCCCCCCCCCCCCCCCCCCCCCCCCCCCCCCCCCCCCCCCCCCCCCCCCCCCCCCCCCCCCCCCCCCCCCCCCCCCCCCCCCCCCCCCCCCCCCCCCCCCCCCCCCCCCCCCCCCCCCCCCCCCCCCCCCCCCCCCCCCCCCCCCCCCCCCCCCCCCCCCCCCCCCCCCCCCCCCCCCCCCCCCCCCCCCCCCCCCCCCCCCCCCCCCCCCCCCCCCCCCCCCCCCCCCCCCCCCCCCCCCCCCCCCCCCCCCCCCCCCCCCCCCCCCCCCCCCCCCCCCCCCCCCCCCCCCCCCCCCCCCCCCCCCCCCCCCCCCCCCCCCCCCCCCCCCCCCCCCCCCCCCCCCCCCCCCCCCCCCCCCCCCCCCCCCCCCCCCCCCCCCCCCCCCCCCCCCCCCCCCCCCCCCCCCCCCCCCCCCCCCCCCCCCCCCCCCCCCCCCCCCCCCCCCCCCCCCCCCCCCCCCCCCCCCCCCCCCCCCCCCCCCCCCCCCCCCCCCCCCCCCCCCCCCCCCCCCCCCCCCCCCCCCCCCCCCCCCCCCCCCCCCCCCCCCCCCCCCCCCCCCCCCCCCCCCCCCCCCCCCCCCCCCCCCCCCCCCCCCCCCCCCCCCCCCCCCCCCCCCCCCCCCCCCCCCCCCCCCCCCCCCCCCCCCCCCCCCCCCCCCCCCCCCCCCCCCCCCCCCCCCCCCCCCCCCCCCCCCCCCCCCCCCCCCCCCCCCCCCCCCCCCCCCCCCCCCCCCCCCCCCCCCCCCCCCCCCCCCCCCCCCCCCCCCCCCCCCCCCCCCCCCCCCCCCCCCCCCCCCCCCCCCCCCCCCCCCCCCCCCCCCCCCCCCCCCCCCCCCCCCCCCCCCCCCCCCCCCCCCCCCCCCCCCCCCCCCCCCCCCCCCCCCCCCCCCCCCCCCCCCCCCCCCCCCCCCCCCCCCCCCCCCCCCCCCCCCCCCCCCCCCCCCCCCCCCCCCCCCCCCCCCCCCCCCCCCCCCCCCCCCCCCCCCCCCCCCCCCCCCCCCCCCCCCCCCCCCCCCCCCCCCCCCCCCCCCCCCCCCCCCCCCCCCCCCCCCCCCCCCCCCCCCCCCCCCCCCCCCCCCCCCCCCCCCCCCCCCCCCCCCCCCCCCCCCCCCCCCCCCCCCCCCCCCCCCCCCCCCCCCCCCCCCCCCCCCCCCCCCGTGATGCATAGCAACGAGAGGGGAGAGTGTTGTCTACGTACCCTCGTAGACCGGCAACGGAAGCGTTGACACAACATAGAGGAAGTAGTCGTACGTCTTCCCGATCCGACCGATCCAAGTACCGAACGTACGGCACCTCCGAGTTCTGCACATGTTCAACTCGGTGACGTCCCTCCAGCTCCGATCCAGCCGAGTGTTGAGGGAGAGTTTCGTCAGCACGACGGCATGATGACGGTGATGATGTTCTACCGACGTAGGGCTTCGCCTAAGCACCGCTACGATATGACCGAGGTGGAATATGGTGGAAGGGGGCACCGCACATGGCTAAGGAACGATCACGAAGATCAACTTGTGTGTTATGGGGAGCCCCCTGCCCCCGTATATAAAGGAGGGAGGGGGGAGGTGTAGCCGGCCCCTAAGGGTGTACCTGGAGGAGTCCTACTCCCACCGGGAGTAGGACTCCCCCTCTTGCCTTGTTGGAGAAGGAAAGGGGAAGGGGGAAAGAGGAAAGGGGGCGCCGCCCCCCTTCCTTGTCCTATTCGGACTAGGGGGATGGGGCGCGCGGCCTGCCCTGGCCGGCCCTCCTCTTCTCCCTTAGGGCCCATGTAGGCCCATTAACCCTCGGGGGGGATCCGGTAACCCCCCGGTACTCCGGTAAAATCCCGATTTCACCCAGAACGATTCCGATATCCAAATATAGGTTTCCAATATGTCAATCTTTATGTCTCGACCATTTCAAGAGTCCTCGTCATGTCCGTGATCACATCCGGGACTCCGAACAACCTTCGGTACATCAAAACACAAAAACCCTAATTACGATCGTCCCCGAACTTTAAGCGTGCGGACCCTACGGGTTCGAGAACTATGTAGACATGACCGAGACACGTCTCCGGTCAATAACCAATAGCGGAACCTGGATGCTCATATTGGCTCCTACATATTCTACGAAGATCTTTATCGTTCAAATCGCATAACAACATACATTGTTCCCTTTGTCATCGGTATGTTACTTTCCCGAGATACGATCGTCGGTATTCCAATACCTAGTTCAATCTCGTTACCGGCAACTCTTTTTACTCATTCCGTAATACATCATTCCACAACTAACTCATTAGTTGCAATGCTTGCAAGGCTTAAGTGATGTGCATTACCGAGTGGGCCCAAAGCTACCTCTCCGACAATCAGAGTGACAAATCCTAATCTCGAAATACGCCAACCCAACAAGTACCTTCGGAGACACCTATAGAGCACCTTTATAATCACCCAGTTACGTTGTGACGTTTGGTGGCACACAAAGTGAGCGGTTTTGCAGCAGCTTTCCCCCCCCCCCCCCCCCCCCCCCCCCCCCCCCCCCCCCCCCCCCCCCCCCCCCCCCCCCCCCCCCCCCCCCCCCCCCCCCCCCCCCCCCCCCCCCCCCCCCCCCCCCCCCCCCCCCCCCCCCCCCCCCCCCCCCCCCCCCCCCCCCCCCCCCCCCCCCCCCCCCCCCCCCCCCCCCCCCCCCCCCCCCCCCCCCCCCCCCCCCCCCCCCCCCCCCCCCCCCCCCCCCCCCCCCCCCCCCCCCCCCCCCCCCCCCCCCCCCCCCCCCCCCCCCCCCCCCCCCCCCCCCCCCCCCCCCCCCCCCCCCCCCCCCCCCCCCCCCCCCCCCCCCCCCCCCCCCCCCCCCCCCCCCCCCCCCCCCCCCCCCCCCCCCCCCCCCCCCCCCCCCCCCCCCCCCCCCCCCCCCCCCCCCCCCCCCCCCCCCCCCCCCCCCCCCCCCCCCCCCCCCCCCCCCCCCCCCCCCCCCCCCCCCCCCCCCCCCCCGCCTTGCAAGCATTGTAACTAATGAGTTAGTTGCGGGATGATGTATTACGGAGCGAGTAAAGAGACTTGCCGGTAACGAGATTGAACTAGGTATTGAGATACCGACAATCGAATCTCGGGCAAGTAACATACCGATGACAAAGGGAACAACGTATGTTGTTATGCGGTTTGACCGATAAAGATCTTCATAGAATATGTGGGAGCCAATATGAGCATCCAGGTTCCGCTATTGGTTATTGACCGGAGACTTGTCTCGGTCATGTCTACATAGTTCTCGAACCCGTAGGGTCCGCACGCTTAAAGTTCGGTGACGATTTGTATTATGAGTTTATGTGTTTTGATGTACCGAAGGTAGTTCGGAGTCCCGGATGAGATCGGGGACATGATGAGGAGTCTCGAAATGGTCGAGACATAAAGATTGATATATTGGACGACTATAGTCGGACATGGGAAAGGTTCCGAGTGATTCGGGTATTTTTCGGAGTACCGGAGAGTTACGGGAATTCGCCGGGGAGTACATGGGCCTTATTGGGCTTTAGGGGAAAGAGAGAGGGGAGGCTGCGCGCCCCCCAAGGCTTAGACCGAATTGGACTAAGGGGAGGGACGGCGCCCCCTCCTTCCTTCTCTTCTCTTTTCCCTCTCCTTCTCTCCTACTCCTACTACTTGGAAGGGCTCCTAGTTCTACTAGGAAAGGGGGAATCCTACTCCCGGTGGGAGTAGGACTCCCCTAGGGCGCGCCATAGAGAGGGCCGGCCCTCCCCCTCCTCCACTCCTTTATATACGGGGGAGGGGGGCACCCCATAGACACAACAATTGATCATTGATCTCTTAGCCGTGTGCGGTGCCCCCCTCCACCATAATCCACCTCGATCATATCGTAGCGGTGCTTAGGCGAAGCCCTGCGTCGGTAGCATCATCATCACCGTCACCACGCCGTCGTGCTGACAAAACTCTCCTGTGAAGCTTTGCTGGATCGGAGTTCGCGGGACGTCATCGAGTTGAACGTGTGCTGAACTCGGAGGTGCCGTGCATTCGGTACTTGGATCGGTCGGATCGTGAAGACGTACGACTACATCAACCGCGTTGTGCTAACGCTTCTTGTTTTGGTCTACGAGGGTACGTGGACACACTCTCCCCTCTCGTTGTATGCATCACCATGATCCTGTGTGTGCGTAGATTTTTTTTGAAATTACTATGTTTCCCAACACATATTACTTAAGAACTCCCACTTAGATAGACATCCCTCTAGTCATCTAAATGCGCGCAGTGCCGTGCAGCGGAAGAAGAGTTGGGGTAGCGCATCCGCGTGGATCGTCTCCTCCTCGTGCGATCTCCCTCGAACAGTCGGTCGTCCGATCCAACGTACAAGTTCGCCGGAGCGGCGCAGGTGCACCACCTCGGTATCCGCGCGTGCAGGAGGAACGTCGTGTGGCGGACTGCTAGGTCCGATCACACAACCGGCAGCGAGTGGAGGTGTCTATTCGCAACACATGCAAACCCTAGTGACAGCGCCGAAGCGATCAGCTCCATGAGTGTGCCGCACCTCCACTATATATAGGCATCCGTCGCGGGCTCAACACTTGGGCCTCGCACGAACCCTAAAGCCCATAAGTCTACTCGGCCACAATCCGAATACAGCTCGGATCACATCCGACCAGTGTCCTCGGATCCGACCTCGTAGGTTCCTTCCCTTAAGCGCGTGACCCCTTAGGTTCAAGTCGGCTTGGTCGCAGTTCGGATCACCTCCGAACTGCACGGTTGGTAGTGGCCTCTAGCAAGGCAAGCCGAACACCAAGCAGACTATGAAGCTGGTTAGGCGAACCTGTACATCATACTTCCATTCCTTTTGCCACACGATATATGTTGTCGGGCTCAAGGCGAGTCTGCCATCCTTGTGCTAGTCCGACCTCTTTCTCGTTCCAGTGATGCCGACCACTATCTAGATTATCTCATAATCCTTGTCGCATGGCCATGCTTATCCTGGTCGGATCACACAAGGGGCCCAGAGTATATCTCTCCTGATCGGAGGGGCAAATCCCATCTTGCTCGACCACGTCTCGCAGCATGGGTCTGGACAAGCCTGAAACCTACCTTTGTAACTACCCAGTCACGGAGTAGCGTTTGGTCGGCCCAAAGCAAGTCTGTCACCATCCCGAGTACATGTGTCAGCTCAGGTCTTCGGACACAGAACGTATGTTGTACTAGAGACTCACAGATGACATATCGCTGCGTCTCATAGTTGGGTCTGTCCGACTCGGACCTTATCTCGACTCGGATCCGACTATGTCGAATCCGACCAGACCTTTCCAAGCCCATAATATCCGGTTAGCATCCAATGCTCCATGGCTAGTGAGACCAAGCCATCAACTATGTCATATGCTAGTCTAGTTGGCTGCGCGCCCACACAACCCTTTCGACTAGGGACCTCTTAGGACAGTCATCATACAATGCATAGTCCCACAAAAAAAGTCACGTACTTGCTGATACACATCATTGATAATGTCCAAGGACTATCTTTATTCATAAACACATAGGAAATATCATCATACATGATTGCCTCTAGGGCATATCTCCAACAGTCTCCCACTTGCACTAGAGCCAATCAAGTAGACATCGAATGCCCATAGCTCTAACGTGCCCCTCATGCTTGGGTTGTGGAAGCGGCTTAGTCAACGGATCTGCTACATTTGCATCCATGTGAATTTTGCATAACTCTACATCACCATTCTTTACGATCTTTCGTATCAGGTGATATTTCCGATCTATGTGTCTGACCTTGTGGTAATTCCTCGGCTCCTTGGCTTGTGTGATGGCACCAGAATTATCACAAGAAAGGTCCAACAGTTTTATCGAGGCTGGAAAATACCAAGATCATCCAAAAAGTTCCGGATCCAAACACCTTCCTTCGCAGCTTCACAAGCCGCAATGTATTCGGCTTCTGTGGTAGAATCGGCCACCGTATCTTGCTTGGAACTCATCCAGCTCACTGCTCCTCCGTTCATGACATACACGAATTCGGACTGTGATCGACAATCATCTCTGTCAGTTTGGAAACTAGCATCAGCGTAACCCCTTACGATGAGCTCTTCCTCACCTCCATAAACTAGGAACATCTCTTTAGTCCTTTTCAGGTACTTCAAAATAGTCTTTACCGCTGCCTAGTGAGTCTCACCTGGGTTGGCCTGGTATCTTCTTGTTAGGCTTATTGCAAAAGCAACATCATGCCTTGTACATATCATGGCATACATGATGGATCCGATTGCCGAGGCATACGACCCCCCCCCCCCCCCCCCCCCCCCCCCCCCCCCCCCCCCCCCCCCCCCCCCCCCCCCCCCCCCCCCCCCCCCCCCCCCCCCCCCCCCCCCCCCCCCCCCCCCCCCCCCCCCCCCCCCCCCCCCCCCCCCCCCCCCCCCCCCCCCCCCCCCCCCCCCCCCCCCCCCCCCCCCCCCCCCCCCCCCCCCCCCCCCCCCCCCCCCCCCCCCCCCCCCCCCCCCCCCCCCCCCCCCCCCCCCCCCCCCCCCCCCCCCCCCCCCCCCCCCCCCCCCTTCATAGTCTTCTTGGTGTTCGGCATGCCTTGCTAGAGGCCGCTACCAACCGTACAGTTCGGAGGTGATCCAAACTGCGACCAAGCCGACTTGAACCTAAGGGGTCGCGCGCTTAAGGGAAGGAACCTACGAGGTCGGATCCGAGGACACTGGTCGGATGTGATCCGAGCTGTATTCGGATTGTGGCCGAGTAGACTTATGGGCTTTAGGGTTCGTGCGAGGCCCAAGTGTTGAGCCCGCGACGGACGCCTATATATAGTGGAGGTGCGGCACACTCATGGAGTTGATCGCTTCGGCGCTGTCACTAGGGTTTGCATGTGTTGCGAATAGACACCTCCACTCGCCGCCGGTTGTGTGATCGGACCTAGCAGTCCGCCGCACGACGTTCCTCCTGCACGCGCGGATACCGTTAGAGGTGGTGCACCTGCGCCGCTCCGGCGAACTTGTACGTGGGATCGGACGACCGACTGTTCGAGGGAGATCGCACGAGGAGGAGACGATCCATGTGGACGCGCTGCCCCAACTCTTCTTCCGCTGCACGGCACTGCGCGTCTAGTGGTAACGAACTGTGATCCATCTCCCGTAGCATGTTCTTGGTTGTTCTGCGCGTAGGGAAATTTTAATTTACAGTCGACGCACCCTACCGTAGAACCCAACACGCAGATGCTGGTGCCATGTAATATTGAATAGTATATGCACATTAAGCTCCGCTGATGTGATGTAGCATAACATCCACGTGACCCTCTGTTGTAACTTTTTTTTAGCACCGGCCCAAACTTCCCTCTGTGGGCGGCCTGAGGCAAGCCCGCTGACATGTCGACAACAGTAGCATAGGCAGGGTCGGCTTAAGGTGGGCGAAGCAGAGGTGTGGAGGAGCGGCAACGCGAGCAAGCAGCGGCGGTACAGCTTCGGCCGCGGATGCTAGGCGAGTCAACTTGCGGTGACTCCTGCGGGGGCGGTTTGAGATGAGGCTGCGATGTCAGCCGCGGCGGCGGCGGTTTGTGGAGGCAGAGGCGAAGAACGGCGGCTCGGGGTCAGCCTGAACGAGGCGACTCACAACCGAGACGGCTATGAGGCGGCGACTCGTAGTCATTGTAATCCGGCGGACGTAACCCGGAGTGGCAATTTAGCAGTAGCACATGTTAGCTCGAGAGCTCCGGATCATGACAGAGGCGGAGTAGCGGCAGTTCAACAGGGCCCCCGGCGAGTTACAACCTCGGCGGCTTAGCCACGCGTAGGGCCGGTGCTGGCGATTTAGAGGCAGGTCTCGGAGGCACCCATGAACCGTGGCCGAGTCCTCCTCCTACAACGGCGGCTTGATACGCGCCTGCAACCGTGCAGCAGTAGTGGAGGCGAGGCGCTAGCGAGACGGCGGCGGTTCACGGAGGTGTCGGTGAGGTGGAGGCGAGGCCAGCTCAAGGCGGCGGTGGCGCAGGGCGTGAAGGAACAGAAACTTGCGGGAAGAGGCCGACGCGGCGAGCCTGGCGACTTGTTGATGCGAGAAAGGCACGACGGCCTACAAACCAAGGTGGGTCGTCGCGCGACTGTAAAAACGGTGATGGAGCCCAGTGATTCGATGCGGTTCCAGGCAGAAGTGGCGCCTCAGGGTGGAAGCGGCGGCGACTTGGAGACACGGCCGTGGCGGCTCAAAAGCGGAAAGCGAATCAGAGCGAGGCGGGTCACCACGGCAGGGCCGGCTTACCATTAGCGACAGCTCAAAACAGCGATTTGGTGTGGATTAGGCTTAATTTGTGAAAGAGGATTGGAAAGCAGCGGCTGCCTCACTCCAACATCAGGAGCAATTTCTGACTCTGAAAATTGCCCGTCGATACGTATCAGTTAAACTGGACGTGTGACTCGCCAGATCTCCACCAATCTTAAGGAGCCTTTCGGATTCACTCCGCTCCCAGATTAACTCCTCCAAGGAGCCAGAACGGTATAGCGAAGGCAACAATTTGCGGATGCAGAGTTGACGCAAGCACTCAAAGAAGGCCGCCGACCACAGCGGCAGTACAAACAGGTAGAGGCGGCGGCGACTTAATGCAGGACCACGGGGCAGTTCGCACCGTGGCGAATTGGTGCGACGACAGCGGAGCGACGCAGCAGGTTGTAATGGAGGAGACGCGGCGGCGACTTGATAAGGCGGAGGCAGCCGCAGCGTTCGGGGTAATCCGGCAATAATAGATGCGCGAGGATCTGTAGCACCACCGGGTGAATGAAAGGCGGCCCGCAGCGACACCAGTGAGCCGGCGAAGCAGCTTATTGCAAAAAAACACATGGCCGGGTCAGCGGCGGCTGAACGAAGCTGGGGGTGACCCGCCAGCGACTTGGCGAAGGCGTCTTGAGGCTGGGGTGGCCCGGGCGGTGGCTCTGGCAACGCGGCAACGGGGCTAGCAGGCGCGCTTGGAACGGGCGTGAAATCAGCGAGGCGGGTCAATACACACGGCCAGCGGGTCTCTGTATCGGCGGCGAGTTAGCTTGGCGATTTGATAAGTCTGAGTCCATGACCCCATCAGTTTCCGGGTTACCTCTGCTTTCCGGGTCGTAGCCATATCTATTTTTCTGGCTGAGGCCGGCCGGCAATTTGCTTAGGCTGGCTTGTTTAATCACTGACATGCTGAAATCTCCTGCTGACACTTCTTTGTGTTCCATGCATCAAAACAATTGATCAATTCCAATTCCCTCCAGCGTTGCCCCATCACTGATGTTGCTTTGTTTACACGCACTGACCGCTGCAGCTCACACACAGATCCCGAGTTCGACTCCTGGCGTAGCAGAATTGCACAATTGTTTAACAAGGAAACCGGCCAGGACCCTGGCGATTTGATAAAGTAGATGTTGTCTTTGTCCCACACGGCGGCCGATGTAGCAAATATCAATTCGTCTTCGGATTCGGTGAATCACCAGGGTTCATGCGGCGGCTGCAAAAAGAAGGCAACCCTAAACTTTCCTTCATCTCAAATCTCGTATATGTTGTTCTGACTGTTCGTCATAGAGACGATGTACATACTTCAAAATCGGTTCTTCTTTATCCGAACAGTTGCGAACTTCTTGATCCCTGAGAAAGATCCCTCCAAGAACTCATCACCACCATGCGCAGCCCCATGGTGGGCGCCAACTGTCGTGGAATTGTCACGGCAGATGTCCTAGTGTGAGGACTTAGTCGTGAGGCCAACGCATCTATGTGGTAGCTTGAGAGGGGTTGATCGGGACGAGAGACGCGAGGCGGATCATCACACAAGACAAGGATTTAGACAGCTTCGGGCCCCGGGAAACATCATCCGGTAACAACCCTACATGCTGTTTGTGGCTAGATCTCATTATCATCACGAGGGAGTCACCGTAAACCGGCTCTCCTAGTTATGTCTAACCCTTAAGATTATCTCTCTCCCCATTGGGATGCCCTGCCCCTCCTTATATATGTTGAAGGGGCGGGTTACATGTAGAGTCCAACTCGGATTAAGACTTAAACTGTTTTGACTTCTCTTCATGGGCTTCTTAACATCTTGGGCTTCTTAACATCTCGGGCTTGTTAACCCCAGGCGACTCTGTCTGCTGGGTTCTGACTGTCTGCCGGGTTATGACTGTCTGTCGGGTTATGACTGTCTGCCGGGTTATGATTGTCTGTCGGGTTATGATCTGACTTAACACCTGCCGGGTTATCATCTGACTTAACACCTGCCGGGTTATCATCTGACTTAACACCTGCCGGGTTATCATCTGACTTAACACCTGCCGGTTTACCAAGTCCCAGCCGGGTCATACCGCGGGGTATATCCCCGACACCCACCGTAGATTATGCTATCTTGAGAGAAGCCACTAGTGAAACCTATGCCCCCCGGGTCTATCTTCCATCATATTATTTTCCTATCAATTTACTATTTCTGCCTTTGTTTATTTTGCAATCTTTACTTTCCAATCTATATCATAAAAATACCAAAAATATTTATCTTATTATCTCTATCAGATCTCACTTTTGCAAGTGGCCGTGAAGGGATTAACAACCCCTTTATCACGTTGGTTGCAAGGTTCTTATTTGTTTGTGCAGGTACAAGGAGACTTGCTTGTAACCTCCTACTGGATTGATACCTTGGTTCTCAAAAACTGAGGGAAATACTTACGCTACTTTGCTGCATCACCCTTTCCTCTTCAAGGGAAAACCAACGCATGCTCAAGAGGTAGCAACAAGGATTTCTGGCGCCGTTGCCGGGGAGGCTTACGCCAAGACAAGTCAAGATTTGATCTCCCAGCAGCTAGCCATTTCTAGCGCAGTTGCCAAGTCAAGTCAAGACATACCAAGTACCCATCACAAACTCTTATCCCTCGCACTACATTATTTGCCATTTGCCTCTCGTTTTCCTCTCCCCCACTTCACCTTTGCCTTTTCTTCGCCTTCTTCCCGTATGTATCTTTGTTTGTGTTTCCATGTGCCTTCTATTTGCTTGTATCTTTGCTTGCTAAAAATCTATTGATATGGATCCACTTAAAGTGTTCTAATTGGATCATCTTCGATCCTTATGCGCTTGTGCTGCAACCCCAACTTGCCTAGTTGATGGGAAATCTTTAGATGAGCATGCTCATTTTGTGCGTCATCGTTTGTCTGAAAAAGGGAGACTCTTATGGGATCAAATAAACAAATTGCTGTGTTATGCTTGGAATCTTTGTGAAATTTATGATTTTACTTGTTGCTCTAAGAACCCTAAAAAACACCTCCCCTACCTATGTGAGTTTACTGATAGTGAAATCCTATCTTCTTATGCAAAGGGTGTTTATAGTTACTACGATATCGAACAAATTGAAGAACTTGTTGCTTTTAAGGGTGCTTATGAAGTTGCTTCTTTGATTGAAAAGTATGATATTACTCTCTACGAATCTGAAAATTTTGACATACTTAAATATTGCTATGAAAACTATGCTCATAATGTCTATGTCAAAGAATTTATTGAAAGAATGACCGTTGCTTCTGAAGAAAATAATGATATGCATGAATCTATAGATAATTAGGATTCCGATGATTTGATTGAAATATCCCTTGATGAACATGATGCTTGCTATTCTTGTGGCCATGATGCCAATATTTATGAAGATGAATTTGCTATAGTTCTTTATGTTAAACATGAGATCGTTGCTATTGCACCCGTACTTGATAGTTCCTTCGACGAAAAGCATGATTGCAATGATGTTATTATAAATTCTCTTAATGTCAATTGTGTTAATGATATGCAAAACCTCAAGCTTGGGGATGCTTGTTTTGCTATGACTACTATTTGTTGCAATGATCATGATTGGGGTGATTCTTCTTATGATATTGAAAATTTATTTAGGCCTCATGATGAATATGAGATTGATAATAATGTTTGCAATAATATTGAAAGTGGGCTTGGAAGAGTGTCAACTTTAGATCCCACATATTTGAAGAATGTTCAATCTTATGAAGTTTTAGATAAAAGTGGGTTAGGAGAGGTCATGACATTAGTTAATGTTAATCCCACTATTTTGGAAGAGTGTCAACTTTGCATACATGTGGATCGTGTTAAGAATATGTTTTGTGATAGCTATATTGTTGAATTTGCTTATGATCCCACATGTAATTATTATGAGAGAGGAAAATATGGTTGTAGAAATTTTCATGTTACTAATTTACCTCTCGTTATGTTGAGATTGCTATTGTTTCTTTCTTCTTCCTTGCATAAGCTAGTTTTTGCTTGTCTTGATAATTTATTTTTGCTTATAAAATGCCTATGCATTGGAAGTATGTTAGACTTAGATGTGTTTGTCATGAGTTTTATGATGCTCTCTTTGTGCTATAACTCTTGTCTTTTATGTGAGCATCATCGAAATTATCCATGCCTAGCTAGGGGGCGTTAAACGGTAGCGCTTGTTGGGAGGCAACCCAATTTTATTTTTGTTTATTGCTTTTTGTTTCTGTTTAGTAATAAATAATTCATCTAGCCTCTGTTTGGATGTGTTTTTATGTTTTAATTAGTGTTTGTGCCAAGTAGAACCAATAGAATCTTCTTGGGTGATAGTGGTTTGATCTTGCTGAAAAAGACAGAAACTTTGCGCTCCCGAAAATAATTGTTAAAATTCACCAGAACGTGACAAAAAACCAATTATTTTTGAAGTAGATCAATATAAAAATTTTCCAGGTTTTCCTAGTTTTTCAGAATTTTTGGAGTTCCAGAAGTATTCGAACAAATCTGATTGCTACAGACTGTTCTGTTTTTGACAGATTCTGTTTTTCGTGTGTTGTTTGCTTATTTTGATGAATCTATGGCTAGTATCGGGGGGTATGAACTATAGAGAAGTTGGAATACAGTAGGTTTAACACAAATATAAATAAAGGATGAGTTCATTACAGTACCTTGAAGTGGTGATTTGTTTTCTTATACTAACGGAGCTCATGAGATTTTCTGTTGAGTTTTGTGTTATGAAGTTTTCAAGTTTTTGGGTAAAGATTTGATGGATTATGGAATAAGGAGTGGCAAGAGCCTAAGCTTGGGGATGCCCAAGGCACCCCAAGGTAAAATTAAAGGACAACCAAAAGCCTAAGCTTGGGGATGCCCGCCCCGGAAGGCATCCCCTCTTTCGTCTTCGTCCATCGGTAACTTTACTTGAGGCTATATTTTTATTCACCACATGATATGTGTTTTGCTTGGAGCGTCTTGTATGATTTGAGTCTTTGATTTTTAGTTTACCACAATCATCCTTGCTGTACACACCTTTTGGAGATACACACATGAATCGGAATTTATTAGAATACTCTTTGTGCTTCACTTATATCTTTTGAGCTAGATAATTTTGCTCTAGTGCTTCACTTATATCTTTTTAGAGGACGGTGGTGGTTTTATTTTATAGAAATTATTGATCTCTCATGCTTCACTTATATTATTTTGAGAGTCATTTATAACAGCATGGTAATTTTCTTTGGCTATAAAATTAGTCCTAATATGATAGGCATCCAAGACGGGTATAATAAAAACTTTCATAAAAAGTGCATTGAATACTATGAGAAGTTTGATACTTGATGATTGTTTTGAGATATGAAGATGGTGATATTAGAGTCATGCTAGTTGAGTAGTTGTGAATTTGAAGAATACTTGTGTTGAAGTTTGCAAGTCCCGTAGCATGCACGTATGGTAACCGTTGCGTGACAAATTTGAAACATGAGGTGTTCTTTGATTGTCATCCTTGTGAGTGGCGGTCAGGGACGAGCGATGGTCTTTTCCTACCAATCTATCCCCCTAGGAGCATGCGCGTAATGCTTGGTTTTTGATGACTTGTAGATTTTTGCAATAAGTATGTGAGTTCTTTATGACTAATGTTGAGTCCATGGATTATACGCACTTTCACCTTTCCATCATTGCTAGCCTCTTCGGTACCGTGCATTGCCCTTTCTCACCTTGAGAGTTGGTGCAAACTTCGCCGGTTCATCCAAACCCCATGATACGATACGCTCTATCACACATAAACCTCCTTATATCTTCCTCAAAACAGCCACCATACCTACCTATTATGGCATTTCCATATCCATTCCGAGATATATTGCCATGCAACTTTCCACCGTTTCATTTATTATGACACGCTTCGTCATTGTCATATTGCCTTGCATGATCATGTAGTCGACATCGTATTTGTGGCAAGGCCACCATTGCATAATTTTTCATACATGTCACTCTTGATTCATTGCACATCCCGGTACACCGCCGGAGGCATTCATATAGAGTCATATTTTGTTCTAGTATCGAGTTGTAATCATTGAGTTGTAAATAAATAGAAGTGTGATGATCATCATTAATAGAGCGTTGTCCAAAATAAAAAAAGGAGAAAGGCCAAATAAAAAAAGAGAGAGGCCCAAAAAAAGGAGAAAAGAAATAAAAAGGGACAATGCTACTATCCTTTTTTTCCCACACTTGTGCTTCAAAGTAGCACCATGATCTTTATGATAGAGAGTCTCTTGTTTTGTCACTTTCATATACTAGTGGGAATTTTTCATTGAACTTGGCTTGTATATTCCAACAATGGGCTTCCTCAAATGCCCTAGGTCTTCGTGAGCAAGCAAGTTGGATGCACACCCACTTAGTTTCTTTTGTTGAGCTTTCATACATTTATAGCTCTAGTGCATCCGTTGCATGGCAATCCCTACTCCTTGCATTGACATCAATTGATGGGCATCTCCCTAGCCCGTTGATTAGCCGCGTCAATGTGAGACTTTCTCCTTTTTTGTCTTCTCCACACAACCCCCATCATTATATTCTATTCCACCCATAGTGCTATGTCCATGGCTCACGCTCATGTATTGCGTGAAAGTTGAAAAAGTTTGAGATTACTAAAGTATGAAACAATTGTTTGGCTTGTCATCGGGGTTGTGCATGATGAGAGCATTCTTGTGTGACGAAAATGAAGCATAGCCAAACTATATGCTTTTGTAGGGATAAGCTTTCTTTGGCCATGTTATTTTGAGAAGACATAATTGCTTAGTTAGTATGCTTGAAGTATTATTATTTTTATGTCAATATTAAACTTTTATCTTGAATCTTTCGGATCTGAACATTCATGCCACAATAAAGAGAATTACTTAGGAAATTATGTTAGGTAGCATTCCACATCAAAAATTCTGTTTTTATCATTTACCTACTCGAGGACGAGCAGGAATTAAGCTTGGGGATGCTTGATACATCTCCAACATATCTATAATTTTTGATTGTTCCATGCTATTATATTATCTGTTTTGGATGTTTAATGGGCTTTATTATGCACTTTTATATTATTTTTGGGACTAACCTATTAACCGAAGGCCCAGTGCAAATTGCTGTTTTTTGCCTATTTCAGTGTTTCGCAGAAAAGGAATATCAAACGGAATCCAAACGGAATGAAACCTTCGAGAGCGTTATTTTTGGAACAAACGCAATCCAGGAGACTTGGAGTGGACGTCAAGGAAGCAATGAGGCGGCCAGGAGGTAGGGAGGCGCGCCCAGGGGGGTAGGCGGCCCTCCACCCTCGTGGGCCCCTCTTGACTCCACCGACCTACTTCCTTTGCCTATATATACTCATATACCCCGAAAACATCCAAGAGCACCACAAAACCCTATTTCCACCGCCGCAACCTTCTGTACCCGTGAGATCCCATCTTGGGGCCTTTTCCGGCGCTCCGCCGGAGGGGGAATTGATCACTGAGGGCTTCTACATCAACACCATAGCCTCTTCGATGATGTGTGAGTAGTTTACCACAGACCTTCGGGTCCATAGTTATTAGCTAGATGGCTTCTTCTCTCTCTTTGGATCTCAATACAAAGTTCTCCTCGATCTTCTTGGAGATCTATTCGATGTAATTCTTTTTGCGGTGTGTTTGTCGAGATCCGATGAATTGTGGGTTTATGATCAAGATTATCTATGAACAATATTTGATTCTTCTCTGAATTCTTTTATGCATGATTTAAATATCTATGCAAGTCTCTTCGAATTATCAGTTTGGTTTGGCCTACTAGATTGATCTTTCTTGCAATGGGAGAAGTGCTTAGCTTTGGGTTCAATCTTGTGGTGTCCTTTCCCAGTGACTGCAGGGGCAGCAAGGCACGTATTATATTGTTGCCATCGAGGATAAAAAGATGGGGTTTATATCATATTGCTTGAGTTTATCCCTCTACATCATGTCATCTTGCCTAATGCGTTACTCTGTTCTTATGAACTTAATACTCTAGATGCATGCTGGATAGCGGTCGATGTGTGGAGTAATAGTAGTAGATGCAGAATCATTTCGGTCTACTTGTCGCATACGTGATGCCTATATACATGATCATGCCTAGATATTCTCATAACTATGTGCTTTTCTATCAATTACTCGACAGTAATTTGTTCACCCACCGTAGATTATGCTATCTTGAGAGAAGCCACTAGTGAAACCTATGGCCCCCGGGTCTATCTTCCATCATATTATTTTCCTATCAATTTACTATTTCTGCCTTTGTTTATTTTGCAATCTTTACTTTCCAATCTATATCATAAAAATACCAAAAATATTTATCTTATTATCTCTATCAGATCTCACTTTTGCAAGTGGCCGTGAAGGGATTAACAACCCCTTTATCGCGTTGGTTGCAAAGTTCTTATTTGTTTGTGCAGGTACAAGGCGACTTGCGTGTAACCTCCTACTGGATTGATACCTTGGTTCTCAAAAACTGAGGGAAATACTTACTCTACTTTGCTGCATCACCCTTTCCTCTTCAAGGGAAAACCAACGCATGCTCAAGAGGTAGCAGAGGGCCTCTCTATTTTTCTTTTTTTTTTATTGTCTCCTTTAGTTTAGGGCATTTAATCATTTTATAAAAATGTTGGTTCACCACCATAATTTGTTATGGGATATTTTCCACCCTTTGAACATTTTAGTTCCGACATTTGAAAACTTTTAAAGTTTGACTTGATCTTGAATTTTGAATTCGAACAGGATTGAACCATCACAGGATTAACAACAGTAAACGTGGTGACATGGCATCATTAGTAGAGGGTTATTGTAGTTTAACTACCCGGGCGTTACAATTCTCCTCCACTACAAGAAATCTTGTCCCGAGATTTAGGAGGTAGAAGGAAACAGTTCGGGTATTCACCACGTAGGCGATCCTCGCGTTCCCAAGTGGCTTCGTCTTCAGAGTGATGCGACCACTGGACCTTGAGGAACTTGATCGCCTTCTGACGTGTGCGGCATTCAGCTTGGTCGAGAATGCGGAGTGGATGCTCTTTATAGGATAGGTCTTGTTGCAACTCGAGCACTTCATGATCCACTGCTCGGATCGGGTCCTTGAAGCA
The DNA here is from genome assembly GCA_036873465.1 of Thinopyrum obtusiflorum. Classification (NCBI taxonomy): domain Eukaryota; kingdom Viridiplantae; phylum Streptophyta; class Magnoliopsida; order Poales; family Poaceae; genus Thinopyrum; species Thinopyrum obtusiflorum. Next base: position 3,466 of record JAAAWM010009573.1, on the reverse strand, counting down.
GCGGCGGAGTTGTGACACGTGGAACACATCGTGGACCTGAGAAAGGTTCGACAGCAGTTCCAACTGGTATGTCACTTTTCCATGCCTTTCGAGAATAGTGAAAGGACCAATATAGCGAGGAGCTAGCTTGCCCTTGATCCTGAAGCGGTGTGCACCCTTCATCGGTGTGACTCTAAGATAAGCCTTTTCGCCAGGTTGATAGACCATGTCTTTCTGATGAAGGTCATACTGACTTTTCTGATGCGACTGAGCAGTCTTGAGATTCTCGCGAATGACGTGAACTTGTTCTTCGACGTGTTGGATAATATCCGGACCGAAGAGTGGACATTCCTAAGTTTCTGACCAGTTCAGAGGGGTTCGACACTTTCGTCCATATAACACTTCGAAGGGGGCCATCTTCAGACTAGCTTGATAGCTATTGTTGTGGGAGAACTCAGCATACGGGAGAGATTCCTCCCATTTCTTGCCGAAGGAAATAACACAAGATCGAAGCATGTCTTCGAGAACTTTGTTGACACGTTCAACTTGTCCCTGCGACTGAGGGTGAAAGGCAGTGCTGAAAGACAGATGAGTTCCCATAGCTTCTTGGAAACTTGCCCAGAATCTTGAAGTGAATAAGCCGCCACGGTCTGAGCTAATTACTAGCAGAATATTGTGAAGTGAAACAATTCTAGACATATAGAGAGTTGCCAGCTGACTAGCAGTGATCGTTTCTTTCACGGCCAGAAAGTGTGCAACTTTAGAAAGTCGGTCAATGACGACAAGAATAGCATCATTACCTTTCTATGATTTGGGAAATCCAATGACAAAGTCCATTTCAACATGGTCCCATTTCCATTCAGGAATAGAGATAGGTTGCAGAGTTCCAGCGGGCCTTTGATGTTCTACTTTGATACGACGGCAAACGTCACATTCAGCAACAAAGCGAGCAATGTCTTGCTTCATGTTTGACCACCAGAATCTCTGACGAATGTCTTGGTACATCTTGGTGCTACCTGGATGAATAGACAACAGAGTGTCATGAGCTTCTTTCATAACTTCCTGAATCATATCCAGGTTGTCTTTTGAAGGAACCACTAGGCGACCTTTAAAGAACAGGGTGTCATCATCTTCAAGAGTGAAGAATGAGGGCCTTCCTTCTGCGAGATAGCGCTTAATCTTCTCAACTTGAGGGTCATACTTCTGCAGTCTCTTGATGCTCTCCACGAGATTTGGTTTGACAACCAGGGTATTGAGGGAACCCTGGGGAATAACATGGAGGTTCATCTTGCGGAACTCCTTAGGAGGGGGAGTGAGTGCACCCGGAGGAACAATATGGAGGTTCAGCTTTCTGAATTCTTCAACAAGCGAGGGTTGAACTTTGTGAACCTCGAGATGGTTGCAATATGACTTGTGGCTCAAAGCATCAGCCATTACATTAGCCTTGCCTAGTGTATAGGAAATACCAAAGTTAAAGTCTGCTATGGTCTCCATCCATCTCTGCTGACAGAGGTTCAGGTCTGGCTGGGTAAACAGATACTTCAGACTTTGATGGTCGGTGAAGATCTCGCAACGATTACCGATGAGGTAATGTCACCACTGTTTCAGTGCATGAATGACAGCTGCAAGCTTGAGGTCATGAACTGGATAGTTCTCTTCGTGAGGGCGCAATTGACGAGAGGCATATGCAATCACTCAGCGCTCTTGCATTAGGACACAGCCTAATCCTTGTCGTGAAGCGTCGCAGTAAATGACGAAATCCTTCTTAGTATCGGGAGGAGCAAGCACTGGGGCAGAAGTGTCGGTGTTCTGGGAATGGGTGTCCCCAGACTTGCCTACCTGCAGCCCATGGCATGGCTCTGTGAGCGGGCCCGTACGGCCCATCTTCACCAACAAGCATTCAAAACCCTCGCGAGGGGCCAAGCTTCGCGAGGCGGACGATGCAAGACCTCCTCAGGAGCGGCCTCACCAGATTGGCTCGCGAGGGGCGGAGAGATCAAGGCAAGGCAAACCTCGCGAGGTTCTCGTGACGTGAAGGCCAGGCGGGCGCCAGCGCGCACAGTGTCCTTGTTTCCTCTTTGGTGCTAAGGAGGCAAGCGCAGGCGAGGAGTACCAAGGCGTCAAGCAAAGGTTTCCATATCGGTGCAATGAGACCAGGACCAGCAGGACGGCAAGACGGAGGTCACCATGGAGCCCAAGGCGGCGTCACCACCAGAGCCTTTTGCAGGCGAAGACTGCTTTTGTAAGGATAAGCTGTACTAGCTGTCCCCTTTCAAATTGGCCGTTGTTGGCTCCCTTCCCGCTCAATATTTGGGGAAAGGACCAGGGCCTCTATAAATAGGGCTAGCCACCACCGTAGGAGGCAACTAATTGAGATCATCCTCACCCACACAAGTTAGCCAAACACAAGAACACCTCACCTCAGGAGGCTGTTCTTCCCCTTGTACTGTTCATCCTCAGCCCAAGAGGCAATCCACCACCACCACACTGAGTAGGGTATTACACCACAACGGTGGCCTGAACCAGTATAAATCTTGTGTCCCTTGTGTTGCGAGTTCGTCGAGCTAGCCTCTGAGATCGTAGCGCGGTTAGGGCGTGGATCGGTAGGGGGAGATCTTCGCGCAGACCCGAGTGTTCGAACCTTGAGGGTTTTGCCGGAACCCGTGATCCGACATTTGGCGCGCCAGGTAGGGGTGCGCCGTAGCTTTCCTTCCGTCCATCTGCGCTCCACCCTCATGGCAGGCGTCTCGCTCCCCGCTCCGATGACTGACGCCGACGACGGGGCCAGGGGGCTCCGAGCCCTGGCCCCCGCCTTGCAGCAGGTGCAGTGGCCACCCAAGTTCAAGCCGGAGATGCCGCCGTGCTACGACGGCGTGGCGGACCCGTCAGCTTTCCTGCTGGCATATGAGGAGGCCATCCTCGAGGCCGGGGGCGACGACAAGGTCATGGCCAACTGGCTTCCCATGGCCCTCACTGGCGCGCCGCGCGCCTGGCTGCTCAACCTCCCCGGATCCATGGTGGCATCTTGGGAGGAGCTGCGCGGCCTCTTCACTGTGCGCTACACGGCACCGGTGCATCACGCGGTCGCGGCCCTACTAGGCGGCTCTCAAGCACCGCCTTCGGATCGCCATATCAAGTCATTCCTTCGCCAGATCGGCGCCACTTCCAAGCGCTCGGGGGCTCCGCCGGGCTGGGCTGCGCCCGAGGCCGACCTCACCTTCGATTCAGAAGACCACCCCGTCACCACCGCCGGCTCGGGTATGTTCCCGATGCTTTGCACGCCCACCATCTGCAACGTGGTCGTCACCAAGACCCTCATCGACGGCGGCGCCGGCCTCAACATGCTCTCCGTGGAGGCCTTCAGGCTTCTTCACGTACCGATCGAGCGGCTCCGCCTCAGCAAGTCTTTCTCAGGAGTTGGTGGCGGCACCGCCCACTCCCTGGGACAGATCCGCCTCCATGTCACCTTCGGCACGTGCAACAACTA
>JAAAWM010009572.1:0-25258 GCA_036873465.1 Thinopyrum obtusiflorum | reverse complement strand
AGATGTAATCAACACTACTAGTCACCCACAAGTACCAATCTATAGTTCCGGTAGAAAGATTGAACACAAGAGATGAACTAGGGTTTGAGAGGAGATGGTGCTGTTGAAGATGTTGATGGAGATTGCCCTCCCCAAGATGGGAGAGTTGTTTGTGATGATGATGACGATGATTTTCCCCTCTGGGAGGGAAGTTCCCCCGGTGGAATCGCTTCGCCGGAGGGCAAAAGTGCTCCTGCCCAACTTCTGCCTCGAGACGGCGGCGCTCCATCCCGAAAGTCCTCTCCTTATTTTTTCTAGGTCAAAATGACTTATATACCAGAAGATGGGCACCGGAGGTGGGCCGAGGAGGGCACAACCCACTAGGGCGCGCCTGGGCTCCCTGGCGCGCCCAGATGGGCTGTGCCCACCTGGTGGGCCCCCTCTGATAGTTATTTGCTCCAATAATTCTTATTTATTCCATAAAAATTCCTCGTGAAGTTTCAGCTCATTTGGAGCTGTGCAGAATAGGTAGCCTGACGTAGCTTTTTCAGGTCCAGATTTCCAGCTGCCAGAATTCTCCCTCTTTGTGTGAACCTTGCATATTAGGAGAGAAAAGGCATTAGAATTACTCCAAAAAGCATTATTATGCACATAAAAACATTATAAATAACAGTAGGTAAATATGATGCAAAATGGACGTATCAGCGGTTAAGTTGGATATGCATAAAGCTTACGATCATGTTGAACGTAGGTTCTTGGAAAGAATGATGATTAAATTGGGTTCCCACAGAGATATTGTTGATATTGTGATGGCTTGTGTTTCTTCTGTAAATACAAGGTGAGATATAATCAACAAGAAGGCTTTTTCCCGACTAGGGGGCTCTGTCAGGGAGACTCCTTGTCACCATATTTATTTCTTGTGTGTGCAGAGGAGTCCGTAAAGAGAGATATGATCATATTCGTCGCATGTGCTTTCAGCCATCCGGCGATACTCATGCCACAAATCCGTGGCCATCCCATAGGCAAGCATTCTCATACCAACCCTGCACTTTTGGTAACTAGAGAACCCAATGTTTCCAACAACATCCTTATTCAGCGTTAAGTAATCATCATAGGACCTTACACTGGTTGATGCGAACACATGTCGCCACATCCAAAATCTGTTGGGGAATGTTGCATGGAAAACAAAAAAAATTCTACACACACGCAAGATCTATCCATGGAGATGTGTAGCTACGAGAGGGGGAGAGCATCTACATACCCTTGTAGACCGCTAAGCGGAAGCGTTTATCAATGCGGGTTATCTTGATTTAGCCAACTCAACAGACACCTTCAGAGATACCTGTAGAACATCTTTATGATCACCCAATTATGTTGTGATGTTTGATAGCACAGAAGGTATTCCTCCGGTATCCAGGAGTTGCATGATCTCATGGTCGAAGGAATATGTATTTGACATTTAAGAAAGCAGTAGCAATAAACTGAACGATCATATGCTAAGCTAACGGATGGGTCTTGTCCATCACATCATTCTCCTAATGATGTGATCCCGTTATCAAATGACAACTCATGTCTATGGTCAGGAAACCTTAACCATCTTTTGATCAATGAGCTAGTCTAGTAGAGGCATACTAGGGACTTGGTATTTGCTTATGTATTCACACATGTATTTAAGTTTCCAATCAATACAATTGTAGCATGAACAATAAACCTTTATCATGATTAAGGAAATATAATAATAACCACTTTATTATTGCCTCTAGGGCATATTTCCAACAAAATCAACAACAGAAATAAGGTTCTAATAGTGTATCGGGGGCAAAGTAGTCGTCTTACTGTTGGGAAACGTTGCATGGAAAACAAAAAAAAATTCTACGCACACGCAAGATCTATCAAGGAGATGCATAGCAATGAGAGGGGAGAGTGTGTTTACGTACCCTCATAGACCGTAAGTGGAAGCATTTATTAACGCGGTTGATGTAGTCGAACTTCTTCGCGCTCCAACCGATCAAGTACCGAACATACGGCACCTCCGCGTTCAGCACACGTTCAGCTCGGTGACGTCCTCCGCCTTCTTGATCCAGCAAGAAGGCGAGGTAGTGGATGAGTTCTGGCAGCATGATGGTGTGGTGACGGTGATGGTGAACAGCTATCTCCGTAGGGCTTCGCCTAAGCACTACGAAAATATGACCGAGGGTGTAAACGGTGGAGGGGGGCGCCGCACACGGCTAAGCAATTGTTGTGCTTATGTGTGGCGCCCCCTCCCACATATATATAGGTGGGGGGAGAGGGGAGAGGCCAAGGGGCGCCCCAAGTAGGGCCGAATCCTACTTGGGGACTTCCCCAAGCCGCCCCCCTTTCCATATATGAGTGCGGGAGGAAGGCAGGAGGAGGAGGCGCCCCCCTTTCCTTTCCCTCACGAGGAGGGAAAGGCAGGAGGGGCCACCCCTCCCCTTTCCTTCCCCTAGGGTTGCCAGCCATGTAGAGGGGTGCACCAGCCCCCTAGTGGGCTGGTTTGTCCCCTCCTTTGGCCCATTAAGCCCATACACTTACCGGGGGTGTCCGAAGCCCCTTCCGGTGACCCGATGACTACCCGGTGCACTCCGAAACTATTCCGGCGTCCGAATACCATCGTCCTATATATCAATATTTACCTCCCGACCATTTTGAGACTCCTCATCATGTCCGTGATCTCCCATCCGGGACTCCGAACAACATTCGGTCACCAAATCATATAACTCATATAACACTATATCGTCAACGAACGTTAAGCGTGCGGACCTTACGGGTTCGAGAAGTATGTAGACATGACCGAGACACCTCTCCGGTCAATAACCAATAGCGAAACCTGGATGCCCATATTGGTTCCTACATATTCTACGAAGATCTTTATCGGTCGAACCATTATGACAACATACGTAATTCCCTTTATCCGTCTGTATGTTACTTGCCCGAGATTCGATCGTCGGTATCCTCATACCTAGTTCAATCTCGTTACCGGCAAGTCTCTTTACTTGTTCCTTAATACATCTCCTCATATCTAACTCCTTAGTCATTTGCCTGCAAGCTTATGATGTGTATTACCGGGAGGGCCCAGAGGTACCTCTCCGATACTCGGAGTGACAAATCCTAATCTCGATCTATGCCAACTCAACAAACACCTTTGGAGATACCTGTAGAGCATCTTTATGATCACCCAGTTACGTTGTGATGTTTGATAGCACACAAGGAATTCCTCCGGTATCTGGGAGTTGCATAATCTCATAGTCAAAGGAATATGTATTTGACATGAAGACAGCAATAGCAATAAACTGAATGATCAATATGCTAAGCTAATGGATGGGTCTTGTCCATCACATCATTCTCCTAATGATGTGATCCCATTATCAAATGACAACACATGTCTATGGTTAGAAAACCTTAACCATCTTTGATCAACGAGCTAGTCTAGTAGAGGCTTACTAGGGACACGGTATTTGTTTATGTATTCACACATGTATTTAAGTTTCCGATCAATACAATTCTAGCATGAATAATAAACCTTTATCATAAATAAGGAAATATAAAATAACAACTTTATTATTGCCTCTAGGGCATATTTCCTTCAGTCTCCCACTTGCACTAGAGTCAATAATCTAGTTCACATCGCCATGTGATTAACACCCACAGTTCACATCGCCATGTGACCAATGATACGTCCATTTTGCATCATGTTTTCCTACTGTTATTTATATTGTTTTTATGGATAATAATGCTTTTTGGAGTAATTCTAATGCCTTTTCTCTCATAATATGCAAGGTTTACACAAGGAGGGAGAATACCGGTAGCTGGAATTCTGGACCTGAAAAAGCTACGTCAAGCTACCTATTCTGCACAACTCCAAATGAGCTGAAACTTCACAGAGATTTTTTATGGAATATATAAGAATTATTGGAGCAAATAACTATCAGAGGGGCCCACCAGGTGGGCACAACCCACCTGGGTGCGCCAGGGAGCCCAGGCGCGCCCTGGTGGGTTGTGCCCTCCTCGGCCCACCTCCGGTGCCCCTCTTCTGGTATATAAGTCATTTTGCACTAGAAAAAAAAATAAGGAGAGGACTTTTGGGATGAAGCGCCGCCATCTCGAGGCCGAACTTGGGCAGGAGCACTTTTGCCCTCCGGTGGAGCGATTCCGCCGGGGGAACTTCCCTCCCGGAGGGGAAAAACATTGTCATCATCATCACCAACAACTCTCCCATCTTGGGGAGGTCAATCTCCATCAACATCTTCGACAACACCATCTCCTCTCAAACCCTAGTTCATCTCTTGTGTTCAATCTTTGTACCGGAACCTTAGATTGGTACTTGTGGGTGACTAGTAGTGTTGATTACATCTTATAGTTGATTACTATATGGTTTATTTGGTGGAAGATTATATGTTCAGATCCATTATGCTATTTAATACCCCTCTGATCTTGAGCATGATTATCATTTGTGAGTAGTTACTTTTGTTCTTGAGGTCACGGGAGAAATCTTGTTGCAAGTAATCATGTGAACTTGATATGTGTTCGATATTTTGATGATATGTATGTTGTGATTCCCTTAGTGGTGTCATGTGAACGTCGACTACATGGCACTTCACCTTATTAGGGCCTAAGGGAATGCATTGTGGAGTAGTTATTACATGATGGATTGCGAGAGTGAGAGAAGCTTAAACCCTAGATTATGCGCTACTTCCTAAGGGACCGATTTGGATCCAAAAGTTTAATGCTATGATTAGATTTTATCTTAATACTTTTCTTGTAGTTGCGGATGCTTGCGAGGGGGTTAATCATAAGTAGGAGGTTTGTTCAAGTAAGAATAGCACCTAAGCACCGGTCCACCCACATATCAAATTATCAAAGTAGCGAACCCAAATCAAACCAACATGATGAAAGTGACTTGATGAAATTCCCGTGTACCCTCAAGAACGCTTTGCTTATCATAAGAGATCGTCTTGGCCTGTCCTTTGCCACAAAAGGATTGGGCTACCTTGCTGCACTTTTGTTACCATTACCGTTACTTGCTCATTACAAATTATCTTGCTATCAAACTACTCATTACTTATAATTTCAGTGCTTGCAGAGAATACCTTGCTGAAAACCACTTGTCATTTCCTTCTGCTCCTCGTTGGGTTTGACACTCTTACTTATCGAAATGACTATGATTGATCCCCTATACTTGTGGGTCATCAAGGTTCTTTTCTGGTGCCGTTGCCGGGGTGTGAAGCGCTCTTGGTAAGTGGAAATTGGTAAGGAAAAATTATTACTACGTGCTGAAATTTGTTATCACTTGTTACTATGGAGAACAATCCTTTGAGGGGTTTGTTCGGGGTATCTTCACCTCGACCGGAACCACAATTAGTTACCCCTCAACCTACTGCACCTACTGAAAATATTGGTTATGAAATTCCTTCGGGTATGATAGAACAACTGCTAGCTAATCCTTATGCAGGAGATGGAAATGAACATCCTGATATGCACTTGATATATGTGGATGAAATTTGTGGATTATTTAAGCTTGCAGGTTTACCCGGAGATGAAGCTAAGAAGAAGGTTTTCCCTTTATCTTTGAAGGGAAAAGCATTCCCCCCCCCCCCCCCCCCCCCCCCCCCCCCCCCCCCCCCCCCCCCCCCCCCCCCCCCCCCCCCCCCCCCCCCCCCCCCCCCCCCCCCCCCCCCCCCCCCCCCCCCCCCCCCCCCCCCCCCCCCCCCCCCCCCCCCCCCCCCCCCCCCCCCCCCCCCCCATGTTATATTCATGCCCCAATCATGAGCTCTCAAGAGAAATTATTATTCAGAATTTTTATGCTCGGCTTTCTCGTGATGATCAATCCATGCTCGATACTTCTTGCACTGGTTCCTTTATGAAGAAGACTATTGAATTCAGGTGGGATCTTTTAGAAAGAATTAAACGCAACTCTGAAGATTGGGAACTCGATAAAGGTAAAGAGTCAGGTATTAACCTTAAGTATGATTGTGTTAAATCTTTTATGAATACCGATGCTTTTCAAAAGTTTAACACTAAATATGGACTTGACTCTGAGATAGTAGCCTCCCTTTGTGAATCTTTTGCTACTCATGTTGACCCCCCTAAGGAGAAGTGGTTTAAATATCACCCACCTATTAAAGAAGAAATTAAAGAACCAGTAATAGCTAAAGATGAAATTATTATTTATAATGTTGATCCAGTTGTTCCTACTGCTTATATTGAAAACCCACCTTTCCCTCTAAGGATAAAGGAACATGCTAAGGTTTCAACTGTGGTCAATAAAAGTTATATAAGAGCACCTAAACCTGCTGAACAAATTAAAGTAGAACCTAGCGTTGCTATGGTTAAAGATCTCTTGGTAGACGATATAGATGGGCATGTTATTTACTTCTGTGATGAAGCTGCTGGAATTGCCAAACCAGATGAAAAAGATAAACATAGACCTGTTGTTGGCATGCCTGTTGTCTCAGTCAAAATAGGAGATCACTGTTGTCATGGTTTATGTGACTTAGGTATTAGTGCAAGTGCTATTCCTTTTACCTTATATAAAGAAATTATGAATGGCATAGCACCCGCTGAAATAGAAGACATAGATGTTACTATTAAACTTGCTAATAGAGACACCATCACACCACTTGGGATTGTTAGAGATGTTGAAGTTTTGTGTGGGAAAATAAAATATCCTACTGATTTTCTTGTTCTTGGTTCCCCACAAGATGACTTTTGTCCCATTATCTTCGGTAGACCTTTCTTAAACACCGTTAATGCTAAAATAGATTGTAAGAAACAAACTGTCGGTGTTAGTTTTGGTGATGAGTCTCATGAGTTTAATTTTTCTAAGTTCAATAGAAAACATCATAAGAAAGAATTGCCTAGTAAGGATGAAATAATTGGTCTTGCTTCTATTGCCGTGCCTCCTACTGATCCACTAGAACAATATTTGCTAGACCATGAAAATGATATGCGTATGCATGAAAAAAATGAGATAGATAAAATTTTCTTTGAACAACGACCTCTGCTTAAACGCAATTTGCCTATTGAAACTCTAGGAGGTCCTCCTCCACCTAAAGGCGATCCTGTGTTTGAATTAAAACAATTGCCAGATACTTTGAAATATGCTTATCTTGATGATAAAAAGATATATCCTGTTATTATTAGTGCTAACCTTTCAGAACATGAAGAAGAAAGATTATTAAAGGTTCTGAAGAAGCACCGAGCTGCTATTGGATATACTCTTGATGATCTTAAGGGAATTAGCCCCACTCTCTGTTAGCACAGAATTAATATGGAACCTGATGCTAAACCCGTTGTTGATCATCAACGATGGTTGAATCCCAAAATGAAAGAAGTGGTAAGAACTAAGATATTAAAGCTTCTGGAAGCAGGTATAATCTATCCCATAGCTGATAGTAGATGGGTAAGCCCTGTTCGTTGTGTCCCTAAGAAAGGAGGTATTACCGTTGTTCCAAATGATAAAAATAAACTGATTCCACAAAGAATTAGCACTGGTTATAGAATGGTAATTGATTTTAGAAAATTAAATAAAGCAACTAGAAAAGATCATTACCCTCTACCTTTTATTGATCAAATGTTTGAAAGACTTTCCAAGCACACACACTTTTGTTTCCTTGATGGATATTCTGGTTTTTCTCAAATACCTGTCTCACAACCCGATCAAGAGAAAACCACCTTTACTTGTCCTTTTGGAACTTATGCTTACAGACGTATGCCTTTTGGTTTATGCGATGCACCTGCTACCTTTCAAAGATGTATGACTGCTATATTCTCTGATTTTTGTGAAAAGATTGTTGAGGTTTTCATGGGTGATTTTTCTGTCAACGGAACTTTTTTTGATGATTGCTTAAGCAACCTTGATTGAGTTTTGCAGAGATGCGAGCAAACTAATCTTGTCTTGAATTGGGAGAAGTGCCACTTTATGGTTAATGAAGATATTGTCTTGGGACATAAAATTTCTGAATGAGGTATTGAGGTGGATAAAGCTAAAGTTGATGCAATTGAGAAAATGCCATGTCCTAAAGAAATCAAAGGTATTCGTAGTTTCCTTGCTCATGCTGGTTTCTATAGGAGATTTATTAAAGACTTCTCTAAAATTTCTAGGCCTCTTACAAATCTTTACAAAAGGATGTTCCATTTGTTTTTGATGATGATTGTGTAGAAGCCTTTGAAACACTTAAGAAAGCCTTAATTTCTGCACCTATTGTTCAACCACCTGATTGGAACTTGCCTTTTGAAATCATGTGTGATGCTAGTGATTATGCTGTTGGTGTTGTTCTGGGACAAAGAGTTGATAAGAAATTAAATGTTATTTGTTATGCTAGTAAAACTCTAGACAGTGCCCAAAGAAATTATGCTACTACTGAAAAAGAATTCTTAGCAGTTGTGTTTGCTTGTGATAAATTCAGATCCTACATTGTTGATTCTAAAGTTACTGTTCACACCGATCATGCTGCTATAAAATATATTATGGAAAAGAAAGATGCTAAACCTAGACTCATTGGGTGGGTTCTCTTGCTACAAGAATTTGACTTACATATCACTGATAGAAAAGGAGCTGAGAACCCCGTAGCTGATAACTTGTCTAGGTTAGAAAATATTCTTGATGACCCACAACCTATTAATGATAGTTTTCCTGATGAGCAATTAGCTACAATAAATGTTTCTCATAATACTCCTTGGTATGCTGACTATACTAACTACATTGTTGCTAAATACATACCACCTAGCTTCACATACCAACAAAAGAAAAAAATCTTCTATGATTTAAGACATTACTTTTGGGATGACCCACATCTTTATAAAGAAGGAGTAGATGGTATTATTAGATGTTGTGTTCCTGATCATGAACAGGGACAAATCCTACGAAAATGTCACTCTGAATCTTATGGAGGGCATCATGCGGGAGACAAAACTGCTGACAAGGTATTGCAATCTAGTTTTTATTGGCCTACTCTCTTCAAGGATGCGCATTCTGAAACTTCTTTCCAAATGGGAAGGACCCTATGTTATCGAGGAGGTTTATCGATCTGGAGCCATCAAAATAAATAATGCCGAAGGTACTAACCCGAAGGTTGTCAATGGGCAAAGAATAAAACATTATATCTTAGGTACACCCATTAATGTTGAAAGCAATATTATCCAAACTATGACACCGGAAGAACACATAAAGGAAACCTTCTGGAACACACCAGAATCGTAAAAAAGGAGGAGGTACGTGATACGGTAAGTAAACGGACTCCGAAAAATCCACAAAAATATTTTCTGTCAGTTTTGGAATATTTTAAAAATTAGGAAAATAAGAAACAGCTAGGAAGGTAACCCTGGTGGGCAGGTCGCGCCTGGCTTGCCAGGCGCGCCTAGGTGGGTTGTGCCCACCTCGGGTACCTTCCAGACTCCGTTTTTCTCTCGTTTGCTTGTTTCCCAAGATAAAAAGTCTTTATATACCCCCCTGAACCTATTGACCACCATATCACGGAGAAATCTTCTGTTTTCTTTTCTTGCTATTTTCTGTCAGATATGTTAAGTCAGGCATCATGTCTTCACCCTCCTCCAACAACATAGAAGAGGATGCTTGGTTGATGAAGATTGAATTGAAGAGAGAAGAACCCAAAGAAGCCTTCAAGGAGGACAAGAGCAAGGAAGCTACTGGAGATCAAGCGCCAGTGGTCGAGCAAGCCTTGCCTGCTGAGGAGGACGAAGAAGATATCCTTAAACCTTACTATGATCATATTACCCCCACTGAGATTGAAGATTTTTGAATCATCAAAACGGTTCGGGTGCAAAATAAATATCTTACTCATGAAAATATTCGATTGCAAGAGCACATCATCGCCCTCCAGTGCGTCATCCGTATATTGGAATATCCCCCCCCCCCCCCCCCCCCCCCCCCCCCCCCCCCCCCCCCCCCCCCCCCCCCCCCCCCCCCCCCCCCCCCCCCCCCCCCCCCCCCCCCCCCCCCCCCCCCCCCCCCCCCCCCCCCCCCCCCCCCCCCCCCCCCCCCCCCCCCCCCCCCCCCCCCCCCCCCCCCCCCCCCCCCCCCCCCCCCCCCCCCCCCCCCCCCCCCCCCCCCCCCCCCCCCCCCCCCCCCCCCCCCCCCCCCCCCCCCCCCCCCCCCCCCCCCCCCCCCCCCCCCCCCCCCCCCCCCCCCCCCCCCCCCCCCCCCCCCCCCCCCCCCCCCCCCCCCCCCCCCCCCCCCCCCCCCCCCCCCCCCCCCCCCCCCCCCCCCCCCCCCCCCCCCCCCCCCCCCCCCCCCCCCCCCCCCCCCCCCCCCCCCCCCCCCCCCCCCCCCCCCCCCCCCCCCCCCCCCCCCCCCCCCCCCCCCCCCCCCCCCCCCCCCCCCCCCCCCCCCCCCCCCCCCCCCCCCCCCCCCCCCCCCCCCCCCCCCCCCCCCCCCCCCCCCCCCCCCCCCCCCCCCCCCCCCCCCCCCCCCCCCCCCCCCCCCCCCCCCCCCCCCCCCCCCCCCCCCCCCCCCCCCCCCCCCCCCCCCCCCCCCCCCCCCCCCCCCCCCCCCCCCCCCCCCCCCCCCCCCCCCCCCCCCCCCCCCCCCCCCCCCCCCCCCCCCCCCCCCCCCCCCCCCCCCCCCCCCCCCCCCCCCCCCCCCCCCCCCCCCCCCCCCCCCCCCCCCCCCCCCCCCCCCCCCCCCCCCCCCCCCCCCCCCCCCCCCCCCCCCCCCCCCCCCCCCCCCCCCCCCCCCCCCCCCCCCCCCCCCCCCCCCCCCCCCCCCCCCCCCCCCCCCCCCCCCCCCCCCCCCCCCCCCCCCCCCCCCCCCCCCCCCCCCCCCCCCCCCCCCCCCCCCCCCCCCCCCCCCCCCCCCCCCCCCCCCCCCCCCCCCCCCCCCCCCCCCCCCCCCCCCCCCCCCCCCCCCCCCCCCCCCCCCCCCCCCCCCCCCCCCCCCCCCCCCCCCCCCCCCCCCCCCCCCCCCCCCCCCCCCCCCCCCCCCCCCCCCCCCCCCCCCCCCCCCCCCCCCCCCCCCCCCCCCCCCCCCCCCCCCCCCCCCCCCCCCCCCCCCCCCCCCCCCCCCCCCCCCCCCCCCCCCCCCCCCCCCCCCCCCCCCCCCCCCCCCCCCCCCCCCCCCCCCCCCCCCCCCCCCCCCCCCCCCCCCCCCCCCCCCCCCCCCCCCCCCCCCCCCCCCCCCCCCCCCCCCCCCCCCCCCCCCCCCCCCCCCCCCCCCCCCCCCCCCCCCCCCCCCCCCCCCCCCCCCCCCCCCCCCCCCCCCCCCCCCCCCCCCCCCCCCCCCCCCCCCCCCCCCCCCCCCCCCCCCCCCCCCCCCCCCCCCCCCCCCCCCCCCCCCCCCCCCCCCCCCCCCCCCCCCCCCCCCCCCCCCCCCCCCCCCCCCCCCCCCCCCCCCCCCCCCCCCCCCCCCCCCCCCCCCCCCCCCCCCCCCCCCCTTTCCGTTCGATCTATCCTAGAGTTCGTCTTAAAATAACACCAAAGCAAATTACGATCGACAACAACGCCAGCTAGGCCGCGGCAACATACGTGGTCCTACCCGTGACAACACTGATACATCCATTTTGCATCATGTTTACCTACTGTTATTTATATTGTTTTTATGTATAATAATGCTTTTTGGAGTATTTCTAATGCCTTTTCTCTCATAATATGCAAGGTACACACAAAGAGGGAGAATACCGGCAGCTGGAATTCTGGACCTAAAAAAGCTACGTCAAGCTACCTATTCTGCACAACTCCAAATGAGCTGAAACTTTATGGAGAATTTTTATGGAATATATAAGAAATATTGGAGCCAATAAGTACCAGAGGGGGCCCACCAGGTGGGCACAACCCACCTGGGCGCGCCAGGGAGCCCAGGCGAGCCCTGGTGGGTTGTGCCCTCATCGGCCCACCTCTGGTGCCCCTCTTCTGGTATATAAGTCATTTTGACCTAGAAAAATAAATAAGGAGAGGACTTTCGGGACGAAGCGCCGCCGTCTCGAGGCGGAACTTGGTGCTACTTGAGCTTGCGTTGGTTTTTCCCTTGAAGAGGAAAGGGTGATGTAGCAAAGTCCCCCCCCCCCCCCCCCCCCCCCCCCCCCCCCCCCCCCCCCCCCCCCCCCCCCCCCCCCCCCCCCCCCCCCCCCCCCCCCCCCCCCCCCCCCCCCCCCCCCCCCCCCCCCCCCCCCCCCCCCCCCCCCCCCCCCCCCCCCCCCCCCCCCCCCCCCCCCCCCCCCCCCCCCCCCCCCCCCCCCCCCCCCCCCCCCCCCCCCCCCCCCCCCCCCCCCCCCCCCCCCCCCCCCCCCCCCCCCCCCCCCCCCCCCCCCCCCCCCCCCCCCCCCCCCCCCCCCCCCCCCCCCCCCCCCCCCCCCCCCCCCCCCCCCCCCCCCCCCCCCCCCCCCCCCCCCCCCCCCCCCCCCCCCCCCCCCCCCCCCCCCCCCCCCCCCCCCCCCCCCCCCCCCCCCCCCCCCCCCCCCCCCCCCCCCCCCCCCCCCCCCCCCCCCCCCCCCCCCCCCCCCCCCCCCCCCCCCCCCCCCCCCCCCCCCCCCCCCCCCCCCCCCCCCCCCCCCCCCCCCCCCCCCCCCCCCCCCCCCCCCCCCCCCCCCCCCCCCCCCCCCCCCCCCCCCCCCCCCCCCCCCCCCCCCCCCCCCCCCCCCCCCCCCCCCCCCCCCCCCCCCCCCCCCCCCCCCCCCCCCCCCCCCCCCCCCCCCCCCCCCCCCCCCCCCCCCCCCCCCCCCCCCCCCCCCCCCCCCCCCCCCCCCCCCCCCCCCCCCCCCCCCCCCCCCCCCCCCCCCCCCCCCCCCCCCCCCCCCCCCCCCCCCCCCCCCCCCCCCCCCCCCCCCCCCCCCCCCCCCCCCCCCCCCCCCCCCCCCCCCCCCCCCCCCCCCCCCCCCCCCCCCCCCCCCCCCCCCCCCCCCCCCCCCCCCCCCCCCCCCCCCCCCCCCCCCCCCCCCCCCCCCCCCCCCCCCCCCCCCCCCCCCCCCCCCCCCCCCCCCCCCCCCCCCCCCCCCCCCCCCCCCCCCCCCCCCCCCCCCCCCCCCCCCCCCCCCCCCCCCCCCCCCCCCCCCCCCCCCCCCCCCCCCCCCCCCCCCCCCCCCCCCCCCCCCCCCCCCCCCCCCCCCCCCCCCCCCCCCCCCCCCCCCCCCCCCCCCCCCCCCCCCCCCCCCCCCCCCCCCCCCCCCCCCCCCCCCCCCCCCCCCCCCCCCCCCCCCCCCCCCCCCCCCCCCCCCCCCCCCCCCCCCCCCCCCCCCCCCCCCCCCCCCCCCCCCCCCCCCCCCCCCCCCCCCCCCCCCCCCCCCCCCCCCCCCCCCCCCCCCCCCCCCCCCCCCCCCCCCCCCCCCCCCCCCCCCCCCCCCCCCCCCCCCCCCCCCCCCCCCCCCCCCCCCCCCCCCCCCCCCCCCCCCCCCCCCCCCCCCCCCCCCCCCCCCCCCCCCCCCCCCCCCCCCCCCCCCCCCCCCCCCCCCCCCCCCCCCCCCCCCCCCCCCCCCCCCCCCCCCCCCCCCCCCCCCCCCCCCCCCCCCCCCCCCCCCCCCCCCCCCCCCCCCCCCCCCCCCCCCCCCCCCCCCCCCCCCCCCCCCCCCCCCCCCCCCCCCCCCCCCCCCCCCCCCCCCCCCCCCCCCCCCCCCCCCCCCCCCCCCCCCCCCCCCCCCCCCCCCCCCCCCCCCCCCCCCCCCCCCCCCCCCCCCCCCCCCCCCCCCCCCCCCCCCCCCCCCCCCCCCCCCCCCCCCCCCCCCCCCCCCCCCCCCCCCCCCCCCCCCCCCCCCCCCCCCCCCCCCCCCCCCCCCCCCCCCCCCCCCCCCCCCCCCCCCCCCCCCCCCCCCCCCCCCCCCCCCCCCCCCCCCCCCCCCCCCCCCCCCCCCCCCCCCCCCCCCCCCCCCCCCCCCCCCCCCCCCCCCCCCCCCCCCCCCCCCCCCCCCCCCCCCCCCCCCCCCCCCCCCCCCCCCCCCCCCCCCCCCCCCCCCCCCCCCCCCCCCCCCCCCCCCCCCCCCCCCCCCCCCCCCCCCCCCCCCCCCCCCCCCCCCCCCCCCCCCCCCCCCCCCCCCCCCCCCCCCCCCCCCCCCCCCCCCCCCCCCCCCCCCCCCCCCCCCCCCCCCCCCCCCCCCCCCCCCCCCCCCCCCCCCCCCCCCCCCCCCCCCCCCCCCCCCCCCCCCCCCCCCCCCCCCCCCCCCCCCCCCCCCCCCCCCCCCCCCCCCCCCCCCCCCCCCCCCCCCCCCCCCCCCCCCCCCCCCCCCCCCCCCCCCCCCCCCCCCCCCCCCCCCCCCCCCCCCCCCCCCCCCCCCCCCCCCCCCCCCCCCCCCCCCCCCCCCCCCCCCCCCCCCCCCCCCCCCCCCCCCCCCCCCCCCCCCCCCCCCCCCCCCCCCCCCCCCCCCCCCCCCCCCCCCCCCCCCCCCCCCCCCCCCCCCCCCCCCCCCCCCCCCCCCCCCCCCCCCCCCCCCCCCCCCCCCCCCCCCCCCCCCCCCCCCCCCCCCCCCCCCCCCCCCCCCCCCCCCCCCCCCCCCCCCCCCCCCCCCCCCCCCCCCCCCCCCCCCCCCCCCCCCCCCCCCCCCCCCCCCCCCCCCCCCCCCCCCCCCCCCCCCCCCCCCCCCCCCCCCCCCCCCCCCCCCCCCCCCCCCCCCCCCCCCCCCCCCCCCCCCCCCCCCCCCCCCCCCCCCCCCCCCCCCCCCCCCCCCCCCCCCCCCCCCCCCCCCCCCCCCCCCCCCCCCCCCCCCCCCCCCCCCCCCCCCCCCCCCCCCCCCCCCCCCCCCCCCCCCCCCCCCCCCCCCCCCCCCCCCCCCCCCCCCCCCCCCCCCCCCCCCCCCCCCCCCCCCCCCCCCCCCCCCCCCCCCCCCCCCCCCCCCCCCCCCCCCCCCCCCCCCCCCCCCCCCCCCCCCCCCCCCCCCCCCCCCCCCCCCCCCCCCCCCCCCCCCCCCCCCCCCCCCCCCCCCCCCCCCCCCCCCCCCCCCCCCCCCCCCCCCCCCCCCCCCCCCCCCCCCCCCCCCCCCCCCCCCCCCCCCCCCCCCCCCCCCCCCCCCCCCCCCCCCCCCCCCCCCCCCCCCCCCCCCCCCCCCCCCCCCCCCCCCCCCCCCCCCCCCCCCCCCCCCCCCCCCCCCCCCCCCCCCCCCCCCCCCCCCCCCCCCCCCCCCCCCCCCCCCCCCCCCCCCCCCCCCCCCCCCCCCCCCCCCCCCCCCCCCCCCCCCCCCCCCCCCCCCCCCCCCCCCCCCCCCCCCCCCCCCCCCCCCCCCCCCCCCCCCCCCCCCCCCCCCCCCCCCCCCCCCCCCCCCCCCCCCCCCCCCCCCCCCCCCCCCCCCCCCCCCCCCCCCCCCCCCCCCCCCCCCCCCCCCCCCCCCCCCCCCCCCCCCCCCCCCCCCCCCCCCCCCCCCCCCCCCCCCCCCCCCCCCCCCCCCCCCCCCCCCCCCCCCCCCCCCCCCCCCCCCCCCCCCCCCCCCCCCCCCCCCCCCCCCCCCCCCCCCCCCCCCCCCCCCCCCCCCCCCCCCCCCCCCCCCCCCCCCCCCCCCCCCCCCCCCCCCCCCCCCCCCCCCCCCCCCCCCCCCCCCCCCCCCCCCCCCCCCCCCCCCCCCCCCCCCCCCCCCCCCCCCCCCCCCCCCCCCCCCCCCCCCCCCCCCCCCCCCCCCCCCCCCCCCCCCCCCCCCCCCCCCCCCCCCCCCCCCCCCCCCCCCCCCCCCCCCCCCCCCCCCCCCCCCCCCCCCCCCCCCCCCCCCCCCCCCCCCCCCCCCCCCCCCCCCCCCCCCCCCCCCCCCCCCCCCCCCCCCCCCCCCCCCCCCCCCCCCCCCCCCCCCCCCCCCCCCCCCCCCCCCCCCCCCCCCCCCCCCCCCCCCCCCCCCCCCCCCCCCCCCCCCCCCCCCCCCCCCCCCCCCCCCCCCCCCCCCCCCCCCCCCCCCCCCCCCCCCCCCCCCCCCCCCCCCCCCCCCCCCCCCCCCCCCCCCCCCCCCCCCCCCCCCCCCCCCCCCCCCCCCCCCCCCCCCCCCCCCCCCCCCCCCCCCCCCCCCCCCCCCCCCCCCCCCCCCCCCCCCCCCCCCCCCCCCCCCCCCCCCCCCCCCCCCCCCCCCCCCCCCCCCCCCCCCCCCCCCCCCCCCCCCCCCCCCCCCCCCCCCCCCCCCCCCCCCCCCCCCCCCCCCCCCCCCCCCCCCCCCCCCCCCCCCCCCCCCCCCCCCCCCCCCCCCCCCCCCCCCCCCCCCCCCCCCCCCCCCCCCCCCCCCCCCCCCCCCCCCCCCCCCCCCCCCCCCCCCCCCCCCCCCCCCCCCCCCCCCCCCCCCCCCCCCCCCCCCCCCCCCCCCCCCCCCCCCCCCCCCCCCCCCCCCCCCCCCCCCCCCCCCCCCCCCCCCCCCCCCCCCCCCCCCCCCCCCCCCCCCCCCCCCCCCCCCCCCCCCCCCCCCCCCCCCCCCCCCCCCCCCCCCCCCCCCCCCCCCCCCCCCCCCCCCCCCCCCCCCCCCCCCCCCCCCCCCCCCCCCCCCCCCCCCCCCCCCCCCCCCCCCCCCCCCCCCCCCCCCCCCCCCCCCCCCCCCCCCCCCCCCCCCCCCCCCCCCCCCCCCCCCCCCCCCCCCCCCCCCCCCCCCCCCCCCCCCCCCCCCCCCCCCCCCCCCCCCCCCCCCCCCCCCCCCCCCCCCCCCCCCCCCCCCCCCCCCCCCCCCCCCCCCCCCCCCCCCCCCCCCCCCCCCCCCCCCCCCCCCCCCCCCCCCCCCCCCCCCCCCCCCCCCCCCCCCCCCCCCCCCCCCCCCCCCCCCCCCCCCCCCCCCCCCCCCCCCCCCCCCCCCCCCCCCCCCCCCCCCCCCCCCCCCCCCCCCCCCCCCCCCCCCCCCCCCCCCCCCCCCCCCCCCCCCCCCCCCCCCCCCCCCCCCCCCCCCCCCCCCCCCCCCCCCCCCCCCCCCCCCCCCCCCCCCCCCCCCCCCCCCCCCCCCCCCCCCCCCCCCCCCCCCCCCCCCCCCCCCCCCCCCCCCCCCCCCCCCCCCCCCCCCCCCCCCCCCCCCCCCCCCCCCCCCCCCCCCCCCCCCCCCCCCCCCCCCCCCCCCCCCCCCCCCCCCCCCCCCCCCCCCCCCCCCCCCCCCCCCCCCCCCCCCCCCCCCCCCCCCCCCCCCCCCCCCCCCCCCCCCCCCCCCCCCCCCCCCCCCCCCCCCCCCCCCCCCCCCCCCCCCCCCCCCCCCCCCCCCCCCCCCCCCCCCCCCCCCCCCCCCCCCCCCCCCCCCCCCCCCCCCCCCCCCCCCCCCCCCCCCCCCCCCCCCCCCCCCCCCCCCCCCCCCCCCCCCCCCCCCCCCCCCCCCCCCCCCCCCCCCCCCCCCCCCCCCCCCCCCCCCCCCCCCCCCCCCCCCCCCCCCCCCCCCCCCCCCCCCCCCCCCCCCCCCCCCCCCCCCCCCCCCCCCCCCCCCCCCCCCCCCCCCCCCCCCCCCCCCCCCCCCCCCCCCCCCCCCCCCTCCACCAAATAAACCATATAGTAATCAACTACAAGATGTAATCAACACTACTACTCACCCACACGCACCAATCTAAGGTTCCGGTACAAAGATTGAACACAAGAGATGAACTAGGGTTTGAGAGGAGATGGTGTTGTTGAAGATGTTGATGGAGATTGCCCACCCCAAGATGGGAGAGTTGTTGGTGATGATGATGACGATGTTTTACCCCTCCGGGAGGGAAGTTCCCCCAGCGGAATCGCTCCACCGGAGGACAAAAGTGCTCCTGCCCAAGTTCCGCCTCGAGACGGCGGCGCTTCGTCTCGAAAGTCCTCTCCTTATTTTTTTTCTAGGTCAAAATGACTTATATACCAGAAGCAGGGCACCGGAGGTGGGCCGAGGAGGGCACAACCCACCAGGGCACGCTTGGGCTTCCTGGCGCACCCAGGTGGGTTGTGCCCACCTGGTGGGCCCCCTCTGGTAGTTATTTGCTCCAATAATTCTTATATATTCCATAAAAAATCTCTGTGAAGTCCCCCCCCCCCCCGAGTTGTGCAGAATAGGTAGCTTGACGTAGCTTTTTCAGGTCCAGAATTCCAGATGCCGGTATTCTCCCTCCTTGTGTGAACCTTGCATATTCTGAGAGAAAAGGCATTAGAATTACTCCAAAAAGCATTATTATGCATTAAAATAATATAAATAACAGTAGGAAAACATGATGCAAAATGGATGTATCAACTCCCCCAAGCTTAGAACTCGCTTGTCCTCAAGCGAAAACCGAAATCGAAAAACATGTCCACATGCTTAGAGAGAGAGGTGTCGATAAAAAAATACGGACATAGAAGCATCATGTATATTACTATAACAGCAACTAACTTTAACATAAAACTTTATCATATAACTTCTCATGAACAAGTAACAATTCATCACAACATCGAAGTATAAAGCATAAACTCTATTGAAAATCAACAAACTATGTTCTCAGTCAACTTTGCAACTACAATTCATCATCTTTTCAGGAAGGGTCACGTATCGGAGCCTTTTTGGCAAGTCCACATACTCAACCATCATATAGTCTTCTATGATTGCTAACACTCACCGCATACACATGAGCAAAAAGTTTCAACCGGACACATAGAAAGATAGGGCCTTATAGTTTCTCCTCCCAACGTATTCACCTCAAGGGTGATGTCAACAATAATAACTCATGCTCACTCATATCCAACTGGATATATGTGCCTAGATCTTTCCTCACCACATGATGCTTGCCGAAAGAGAAAATAAAAAGGAATAGAGAGAAATACTTTGACTCTTGCATAAAAGTGAATACATAAAAGTAAAAGATAGGCCCTTCGCAGAGGGAAGCAGAGGTTGCCATGCACTTTTTGGTTGTATGCTCAATCTCTTAGTGCAAAAGAACGTCACGTTATACTGCCCCTTATGATAGCAACCTTTATTATGCAGTCTGTCGCTTTTATTCTTTGCCATCACAAGTTCGTACAACGCTCAATTTTCTCTTACACTAAATGATCCAACACTTTTAGAATCAATTTTTATTGCCTTATTGCACCGATGACAACTTACTTGAAGGATCTTACTCAATCCATAGGTAGGCATAGTGGACTCTCAAAACAAGATTTGGTTTAAGGGTTTTGGATGCACAAGTAGTATCTCTACTTAGTGCGGAATTTTTGGCTAGCAAAGATGGGGGCAAGCACCACATGTTAAAGGATCTATGATAATATAACTTCTATGTGAATATGAACAAACATAAATCATTACGTTGTCTTCCCTGTCCAGTGTCAACAATTTTGGCATATAATATTTTGATGGGGGCTCACAATCATAAAAGATCCCCCCCCCCCCCCCCCCCCCCCCCCCCCCCCCCCCCCCCCCCCCCCCCCCCCCCCCCCCCCCCCCCCCCCCCCCCCCCCCCCCCCCCCCCCCCCCCCCCCCCCCCCCCCCCCCCCCCCCCCCCCCCCCCCCCCCCCCCCCCCCCCCCCCCCCCCCCCCCCCCCCCCCCCCCCCCCCCCCCCCCCCCCCCCCCCCCCCCCCCCCCCCCCCCCCCCCCCCCCCCCCCCCCCCCCCCCCCCCCCCCCCCCCCCCCCCCCCCCCCCCCCCCCCCCCCCCCCCCCCCCCCCCCCCCCCCCCCCCCCCCCCCCCCCCCCCCCCCCCCCCCCCCCCCCCCCCCCCCCCCCCCCCCCCCCCCCCCCCCCCCCCCCCCCCCCCCCCCCCCCCCCCCCCCCCCCCCCCCCCCCCCCCCCCCCCCCCCCCCCCCCCCCCCCCCCCCCCCCCCCCCCCCCCCCCCCCCCCCCCCCCCCCCCCCCCCCCCCCCCCCCCCCCCCCCCCCCCCCCCCCCCCCCCCCCCCCCCCCCCCCCCCCCCCCCCCCCCCCCCCCCCCCCCCCCCCCCCCCCCCCCCCCCCCCCCCCCCCCCCCCCCCCCCCCCCCCCCCCCCCCCCCCCCCCCCCCCCCCCCCCCCCCCCCCCCCCCCCCCCCCCCCCCCCCCCCCCCCCCCCCCCCCCCCCCCCCCCCCCCCCCCCCCCCCCCCCCCCCCCCCCCCCCCCCCCCCCCCCCCCCCCCCCCCCCCCCCCCCCCCCCCCCCCCCCCCCCCCCCCCCCCCCCCCCCCCCCCCCCCCCCCCCCCCCCCCCCCCCCCCCCCCCCCCCCCCCCCCCCCCCCCCCCCCCCCCCCCCCCCCCCCCCCCCCCCCCCCCCCCCCCCCCCCCCCCCCCCCCCCCCCCCCCCCCCCCCCCCCCCCCCCCCCCCCCCCCCCCCCCCCCCCCCCCCCCCCCCCCCCCCCCCCCCCCCCCCCCCCCCCCCCCCCCCCCCCCCCCCCCCCCCCCCCCCCCCCCCCCCCCCCCCCCCCCCCCCCCCCCCCCCCCCCCCCCCCCCCCCCCCCCCCCCCCCCCCCCCCCCCCCCCCCCCCCCCCCCCCCCCCCCCCCCCCCCCCCCCCCCCCCCCCCCCCCCCCCCCCCCCCCCCCCCCCCCCCCCCCCCCCCCCCCCCCCCCCCCCCCCCCCCCCCCCCCCCCCCCCCCCCCCCCCCCCCCCCCCCCCCCCCCCCCCCCCCCCCCCCCCCCCCCCCCCCCCCCCCCCCCCCCCCCCCCCCCCCCCCCCCCCCCCCCCCCCCCCCCCCCCCCCCCCCCCCCCCCCCCCCCCCCCCCCCCCCCCCCCCCCCCCCCCCCCCCCCCCCCCCCCCCCCCCCCCCCCCCCCCCCCCCCCCCCCCCCCCCCCCCCCCCCCCCCCCCCCCCCCCCCCCCCCCCCCCCCCCCCCCCCCCCCCCCCCCCCCCCCCCCCCCCCCCCCCCCCCCCCCCCCCCCCCCCCCCCCCCCCCCCCCCCCCCCCCCCCCCCCCCCCCCCCCCCCCCCCCCCCCCCCCCCCCCCCCCCCCCCCCCCCCCCCCCCCCCCCCCCCCCCCCCCCCCCCCCCCCCCCCCCCCCCCCCCCCCCCCCCCCCCCCCCCCCCCCCCCCCCCCCCCCCCCCCCCCCCCCCCCCCCCCCCCCCCCCCCCCCCCCCCCCCCCCCCCCCCCCCCCCCCCCCCCCCCCCCCCCCCCCCCCCCCCCCCCCCCCCCCCCCCCCCCCCCCCCCCCCCCCCCCCCCCCCCCCCCCCCCCCCCCCCCCCCCCCCCCCCCCCCCCCCCCCCCCCCCCCCCCCCCCCCCCCCCCCCCCCCCCCCCCCCCCCCCCCCCCCCCCCCCCCCCCCCCCCCCCCCCCCCCCCCCCCCCCCCCCCCCCCCCCCCCCCCCCCCCCCCCCCCCCCCCCCCCCCCCCCCCCCCCCCCCCCCCCCCCCCCCCCCCCCCCCCCCCCCCCCCCCCCCCCCCCCCCCCCCCCCCCCCCCCCCCCCCCCCCCCCCCCCCCCCCCCCCCCCCCCCCCCCCCCCCCCCCCCCCCCCCCCCCCCCCCCCCCCCCCCCCCCCCCCCCCCCCCCCCCCCCCCCCCCCCCCCCCCCCCCCCCCCCCCCCCCCCCCCCCCCCCCCCCCCCCCCCCCCCCCCCCCCCCCCCCCCCCCCCCCCCCCCCCCCCCCCCCCCCCCCCCCCCCCCCCCCCCCCCCCCCCCCCCCCCCCCCCCCCCCCCCCCCCCCCCCCCCCCCCCCCCCCCCCCCCCCCCCCCCCCCCCCCCCCCCCCCCCCCCCCCCCCCCCCCCCCCCCCCCCCCCCCCCCCCCCCCCCCCCCCCCCCCCCCCCCCCCCCCCCCCCCCCCCCCCCCCCCCCCCCCCCCCCCCCCCCCCCCCCCCCCCCCCCCCCCCCCCCCCCCCCCCCCCCCCCCCCCCCCCCCCCCCCCCCCCCCCCCCCCCCCCCCCCCCCCCCCCCCCCCCCCCCCCCCCCCCCCCCCCCCCCCCCCCCCCCCCCCCCCCCCCCCCCCCCCCCCCCCCCCCCCCCCCCCCCCCCCCCCCCCCCCCCCCCCCCCCCCCCCCCCCCCCCCCCCCCCCCCCCCCCCCCCCCCCCCCCCCCCCCCCCCCCCCCCCCCCCCCCCCCCCCCCCCCCCCCCCCCCCCCCCCCCCCCCCCCCCCCCCCCCCCCCCCCCCCCCCCCCCCCCCCCCCCCCCCCCCCCCCCCCCCCCCCCCCCCCCCCCCCCCCCCCCCCCCCCCCCCCCCCCCCCCCCCCCCCCCCCCCCCCCCCCCCCCCCCCCCCCCCCCCCCCCCCCCCCCCCCCCCCCCCCCCCCCCCCCCCCCCCCCCCCCCCCCCCCCCCCCCCCCCCCCCCCCCCCCCCCCCCCCCCCCCCCCCCCCCCCCCCCCCCCCCCCCCCCCCCCCCCCCCCCCCCCCCCCCCCCCCCCCCCCCCCCCCCCCCCCCCCCCCCCCCCCCCCCCCCCCCCCCCCCCCCCCCCCCCCCCCCCCCCCCCCCCCCCCCCCCCCCCCCCCCCCCCCCCCCCCCCCCCCCCCCCCCCCCCCCCCCCCCCCCCCCCCCCCCCCCCCCCCCCCCCCCCCCCCCCCCCCCCCCCCCCCCCCCCCCCCCCCCCCCCCCCCCCCCCCCCCCCCCCCCCCCCCCCCCCCCCCCCCCCCCCCCCCCCCCCCCCCCCCCCCCCCCCCCCCCCCCCCCCCCCCCCCCCCCCCCCCCCCCCCCCCCCCCCCCCCCCCCCCCCCCCCCCCCCCCCCCCCCCCCCCCCCCCCCCCCCCCCCCCCCCCCCCCCCCCCCCCCCCCCCCCCCCCCCCCCCCCCCCCCCCCCCCCCCCCCCCCCCCCCCCCCCCCCCCCCCCCCCCCCCCCCCCCCCCCCCCCCCCCCCCCCCCCCCCCCCCCCCCCCCCCCCCCCCCCCCCCCCCCCCCCCCCCCCCCCCCCCCCCCCCCCCCCCCCCCCCCCCCCCCCCCCCCCCCCCCCCCCCCCCCCCCCCCCCCCCCCCCCCCCCCCCCCCCCCCCCCCCCCCCCCCCCCCCCCCCCCCCCCCCCCCCCCCCCCCCCCCCCCCCCCCCCCCCCCCCCCCCCCCCCCCCCCCCCCCCCCCCCCCCCCCCCCCCCCCCCCCCCCCCCCCCCCCCCCCCCCCCCCCCCCCCCCCCCCCCCCCCCCCCCCCCCCCCCCCCCCCCCCCCCCCCCCCCCCCCCCCCCCCCCCCCCCCCCCCCCCCCCCCCCCCCCCCCCCCCCCCCCCCCCCCCCCCCCCCCCCCCCCCCCCCCCCCCCCCCCCCCCCCCCCCCCCCCCCCCCCCCCCCCCCCCCCCCCCCCCCCCCCCCCCCCCCCCCCCCCCCCCCCCCCCCCCCCCCCGGATCCTCCTGGGAGGCCGGATCAAGGGACCGTCGCAAGGACGGACCACTTTTTTAAGTGCTGGGACTTCGGTCTCAGTCACCTGTGAGGCTGGAACTAGCCCAGGGTAATCGGCCGTAATGGCCACCAAAGCGTTGTCATTACTCGATTGGTAAAATACCCCATCGATCATCTCCACAGATATGTCCGGATCCTCCTGGGAGGCCGGATCAAGGGACCGTCGCAAGGACGGACCACTTTTTTAAGTGCTGGGACTTCGGTCTCAGTCACCTGTGAGGCTGGAACTAGCCCAGGGTAATCGGCCGTAATGGCCACCAAGGTATTGTCATTACTCCCTTAGTAAAATACCCCGTCGATCAGATCCACGGATATGTCCGGATCCTCCTGGGAGGCCGGGTCAATGGACCGTCCAGGGTCCTCGGGCTGTGGAGGAGGGCTGTTTATATCCTTTACTGCCTGGCGTAGCTCCTGCGATGAAATTGCTAGAATGAATACTTAAACTACGGGAATACAGAACGGTTGGGCGAGAAAAAATCTCCGCTTACCCAGCTCGGAGGATTGTACATGGAGAATCCGCCCTGCGGGTTGACACGGAGGAATTCCTCCTCTTCTCCCTCCCCCCCCCCCCCCCCCCCCCCCCCCCCCCCCCCCCCCCCCCCCCCCCCCCCCCCCCCCCCCCCCCCCCCCCCCCCCCCCCCCCCCCCCCCCCCCCCCCCCCCCCCCCCGGTTGACACGAAGGAATTCCTCCTCTTCTCCCTTGTACAAAGTGGATAAGATCTTTATTAGATCAGCAACCCCCCCCCCCCCCCCCCCCCCCCCCCCCCCCCCCCCCCCCCCCCCCCCCCCCCCCCCCCCCCCCCCCCCCCCCCCCCCCCGGCTGCACCCCCCGCATAATACATATGGCCATGACCTCGATCATGGTCAATCCGGATCGAGCTAAAAAACTTATCCGGCTCATCAGGTAAAGAATGTCCCTGTCATCTTCCTCCAGGGAGCTCCATGGCCCCCCCCCCCCCCCCCCCCCCCCCCCCCCCCCCCCCCCCCCCCCCCCCCCCCCCCCCCCCCCCCCCCCCCCCCCCCCCCCCCCCCCCCCCCCCCCCCCCCCCCCCCCCCCCCCCCCCCCCCCCCCCCCCCCCCCCCCCCCCCCCCCCCCCCCCCCCCCCCCCCCCCCCCCCCCCCCCCCCCCCCCCCCCCCCCCCCCCCCCCCCCCCCCCCCCCCCCCCCCCCCCCCCCCCCCCCCCCCCCCCCCCCCCCCCCCCCCCCCCCCCCCCCCCCCCCCCCCCCCCCCCCCCCCCCCCCCCCCCCCCCCCCCCCCCCCCCCCCCCCCCCCCCCCCCCCCCCCCCCCCCCCCCCCCCCCCCCCCCCCCCCCCCCCCCCCCCCCCCCCCCCCCCCCCCCCCCCCCCCCCCCCCCCCCCCCCCCCCCCCCCCCCCCCCCCCCCCCCCCCGGCGTTACACTCCCCTTGTGTCAAATCAATAAATTTGGGTTGAATACTCTACCTCAAAAACTGTTGCAATCCCCTATACTTGTGGGTTACCAAGACCTTTTTCTGGTGCCATTTCCACAGAGCATAGCTCTATTCTCTGAGTGGCGATGATCACCATGAAGAATTTGAGAGATACCGAAACCAAGATTTTTTTTTCCTCTAGGACAAGTGGAGGTAAGGAATTGCCATCTAGCTCTGCACTTGATTCACCTTCTATTCTGAGTAAGCTTGCGACACCTACACCTGCTATTGATTCTGATATGTTGCAAGTAATTGATGATACTACTTCTGCTATGCATGATTCAGGGAGTCCTGGATTAGGGGGTCTCCGGACAGCCAGACTATAACCTTTGGCCGGACTGTTGGACTATGAAGATACAAGATTGAAGACTTCGTCTCATGTCCGGATGGAACTCTACTTGGCGTGGAAGGCAAGCTAGGCAATACGGATATGTATATCTCCTCCTTTGTAACCGACCTTGGGTAACCCTAGCCCTCTCCGGTGTCTATATAAACCGGAGGGTTTTAGTCCGTAGGACAACATACAATCATACCATAGGCTAGCTTCTAGGGTTTAGCCTCTCTGATCTCGTGGTAGATCTACTCTTGTATTACCCATATCATCAATATTAATCAAGTAGGACGTATGGTTTTACCTCCATCAAGAGGGCCCGAACCTGGGTAAAACTTCGTGTCCCCTGCCTCTTGTTACCATCCGCCTAGACGCACAGTTCGGGACCCCCTACTCGAGATCCGCCGGTTTTGACAC
>JAAAWM010009571.1:0-25252 GCA_036873465.1 Thinopyrum obtusiflorum | reverse complement strand
ATACCTTCCTCAAAACAGCCACCATACCTACCTATTATGGCATTTCCATAGCCGTTCTGTTTATTATGACACGCATCATCATTGTCATATTGCTTTGCATGATCATGTAGTTGACATTGTATTTGTGGCAAAGCCACTGTTCATATTTTTCATACATGTCACTCTTGAGTCATTGCACATCCCGGTACACCACCGGAGGCATTCATATAAAGTCATATTTTGTTCTCGTATCGAGTTGTAATTCTTGAGTTGTAAGTAAATAAAAGTGTGATGATTATCATTATAGAGCATTGTCCCATGTGAGGAAAGGATGATGGAAACTATGATTCCCCCACAAGTCAGGATGAGTCTCCAGACTTTACAAAAAAAAGAGGCCAAAGAAGCCCAAATAATAAAAAAAACAGGCCAAAGAAGCCCACCAAAAAAATGATGAGAGAAAAGAGGGAAGGGGCAATGCTACTATCCTTTTTCCACACTTGTGCTTCAAAGTAGCACCATGATCTTCATGATAGAGAGTCTCCTATATTTTCACTTTCATATACTAGTTGGAATTTTTCATTGTAGAACTTGGCTTGTATATTCCAATGATGGGCTTCCTCAAATTTCCCTAGGTCTTTGTGAGCAAGCGATTTGGATGCACACCCACTTAGTTTTATTTTGAGCTTTCATACACTTATAGCTCTAGTGCATTCGTTGCATGGCAATCCCTACCCCCCCCCCCCCCCCCCCCCCCCCCCCCCCCCCCCCCCCCCCCCCCCCCCCCCCCCCCCCCCCCCCCCCCCCCCCCCCCCCCCCCCCCCCCCCCCCCCCCCCCCCCCCCCCCCCCCCCCCCCCCCCCCCCCCCCCCCCCCCCCCCCCCCCCCCCCCCCCCCCCCCCCCCCCCCCCCCCCCCCCCCCCCCCCCCCCCCCCCCCCCCCCCCCCCCCCCCCCCCCCCCCCCCCCCCCCCCCCCCCCCCCCCCCCCCCCCCCCCCCCCCCCCCCCCCCCCCCCCCCCCCCCCCCCCCCCCCCCCCCCCCCCCCCCCCCCCCCCCCCCCCCCCCCCCCCCCCCCCCCCCCCCCCCCCCCCCCCCCCCCCCCCCCCCCCCCCCCCCCCCCCCCCCCCCCCCCCCCCCCCCCCCCCCCCCCCCCCCCCCCCCCCCCCCCCCCCCCCCCCCCCCCCCCCCCCCCCCCCCCCCCCCCCCCCCCCCCCCCCCCCCCCCCCCCCCCCCCCCCCCCCCCCCCCCCCCCCCCCCCCCCCCCCCCCCCCCCCCCCCCCCCCCCCCCCCCCCCCCCCCCCCCCCCCCCCCCCCCCCCCCCCCCCCCCCCCCCCCCCCCCCCCCCCCCCCCCCCCCCCCCCCCCCCCCCCCCCCCCCCCCCCCCCCCCCCCCCCCCCCCCCCCCCCCCCCCCCCCCCCCGCAGGAATTAAGCTTGGGGATGCTTGATACGTCTCCAACGTATCTATAATTTATGATTGTTCCATGCTATTATATTATCTGTTTTGGATGTTTTATATGCATTAATATGCTATTTTATATTATTTTTGGGACTAACCTATTAACCCAGAGCCAAGTGCCAGTTTCTGTTTTTTCCTTGTTTTTGACCTTTTTCAGATAGGAATATCAAACGGAGTCCAAACGGAATAAAACTTTGGCGATGATCTTTCTTGGACCAGAAGAATCCAGAAGAACTTGGAGTGCAAGGCAGAAGACCTACGGGGAATCCACAAGCCGTAGGGGCGCGCCCTAGGGGGGGGCGCCCCCTTGCTTGTGGGCCCCACGTAGCCCTTCTGGCCTCCTTCCCTGGCCTATATATACTTTGATACCCTAAAACCACCAGAAGCGTCCACAAAAATACTTTTCTGCCGCCGCAAGCTTCTGTTCTCGTGAGATCCCATCTGGGGACCTTTTCCGGTACTCTGCCGGAGGGGGATTCGACCTCGGAGGGCTTCTACATCAACATTATTGCCCCTCCGATGAAGCGTGAGTAGTTTACCACAGACCTGCGGGTCCATAGCTAGTAGCTAGATGGCTTCTTCTCTCTCTATGATCTTCAATACCCCCCCCCCCCCCCCCCCCCCCCCCCCCCCCCCCCCCCCCCCCCCCCCCCCCCCCCCCCCCCCCCCCCCCCCCCCCCCCCCCCCCCCCCCCCCCCCCCCCCCCCCCCCCCCCCCCCCCCCCCCCCCCCCCCCCCCCCCCCCCCCCCCCCCCCCCCCCCCCCCCCCCCCCCCCCCCCCCCCCCCCCCCCCCCCCCCCCCCCCCCCCCCCCCCCCCCCCCCCCCCCCCCCCCCCCCCCCCCCCCCCCCCCCCCCCCCCCCCCCCCCCCCCCCCCCCCCCCCCCCCCCCCCCCCCCCCCCCCCCCCCCCCCCCCCCCCCCCCCCCCCCCCCCCCCCCCCCCCCCCCCCCCCCCCCCCCCCCCCCCCCCCCCCCCCCCCCCCCCCCCCCCCCCCCCCCCCCCCCCCCCCCCCCCCCCCCCCCCCCCCCCCCCCCCCCCCCCCCCCCCCCCCCCCCCCCCCCCCCCCCCCCCCCCCCCCCCCCCCCCCCCCCCCCCCCCCCCCCCCCCCCCCCCCCCCCCCCCCCCCCCCCCCCCCCCCCCCCCCCCCCCCCCCCCCCCCCCCCCCCCCCCCCCCCCCCCCCCCCCCCCCCCCCCCCCCCCCCCCCCCCCCCCCCCCCCCCCCCCCCCCCCCCCCCCCCCCCCCCCCCCCCCCCCCCCCCCCCCCCCCCCCCCCCCCCCCCCCCCCCCCCCCCCCCCCCCCCCCCCCCCCCCCCCCCCCCCCCCCCCCCCCCCCCCCCCCCCCCCCCCCCCCCCCCCCCCCCCCCCCCCCCCCCCCCCCCCCCCCCCCCCCCCCCCCCCCCCCCCCCCCCCCCCCCCCCCCCCCCCCCCCCCCCCCCCCCCCCCCCCCCCCCCCCCCCCCCCCCCCCCCCCCCCCCCCCCCCCCCCCCCCCCCCCCCCCCCCCCCCCCCCCCCCCCCCCCCCCCCCCCCCCCCCCCCCCCCCCCCCCCCCCCCCCCCCCCCCCCCCCCCCCCCCCCCCCCCCCCCCCCCCCCCCCCCCCCCCCCCCCCCCCCCCCCCCCCCCCCCCCCCCCCCCCCCCCCCCCCCCCCCCCCCCCCCCCCCCCCCCCCCCCCCCCCCCCCCCCCCCCCCCCCCCCCCCCCCCCCCCCCCCCCCCCCCCCCCCCCCCCCCCCCCCCCCCCCCCCCCCCCCCCCCCCCCCCCCCCCCCCCCCCCCCCCCCCCCCCCCCCCCCCCCCCCCCCCCCCCCCCCCCCCCCCCCCCCCCCCCCCCCCCCCCCCCCCCCCCCCCCCCCCCCCCCCCCCCCCCCCCCCCCCCCCCCCCCCCCCCCCCCCCCCCCCCCCCCCCCCCCCCCCCCCCCCCCCCCCCCCCCCCCCCCCCCCCCCCCCCCCCCCCCCCCCCCCCCCCCCCCCCCCCCCCCCCCCCCCCCCCCCCCCCCCCCCCCCCCCCCCCCCCCCCCCCCCCCCCCCCCCCCCCCCCCCCCCCCCCCCCCCCCCCCCCCCCCCCCCCCCCCCCCCCCCCCCCCCCCCCCCCCCCCCCCCCCCCCCCCCCCCCCCCCCCCCCCCCCCCCCCCCCCCCCCCCCCCCCCCCCCCCCCCCCCCCCCCCCCCCCCCCCCCCCCCCCCCCCCCCCCCCCCCCCCCCCCCCCCCCCCCCCCCCCCCCCCCCCCCCCCCCCCCCCCCCCCCCCCCCCCCCCCCCCCCCCCCCCCCCCCCCCCCCCCCCCCCCCCCCCCCCCCCCCCCCCCCCCCCCCCCCCCCCCCCCCCCCCCCCCCCCCCCCCCCCCCCCCCCCCCCCCCCCCCCCCCCCCCCCCCCCCCCCCCCCCCCCCCCCCCCCCCCCCCCCCCCCCCCCCCCCCCCCCCCCCCCCCCCCCCCCCCCCCCCCCCCCCCCCCCCCCCCCCCCCCCCCCCCCCCCCCCCCCCCCCCCCCCCCCCCCCCCCCCCCCCCCCCCCCCCCCCCCCCCCCCCCCCCCCCCCCCCCCCCCCCCCCCCCCCCCCCCCCCCCCCCCCCCCCCCCCCCCCCCCCCCCCCCCCCCCCCCCCCCCCCCCCCCCCCCCCCCCCCCCCCCCCCCCCCCCCCCCCCCCCCCCCCCCCCCCCCCCCCCCCCCCCCCCCCCCCCCCCCCCCCCCCCCCCCCCCCCCCCCCAGTGGACCAGGTGCATTGATGCTGTCAATTATTCTGTCAATCTGCACTTCATTTGCAACACGAGGATGTACAGGGCGAAGACTTTGATCTTGCTGATCTGTGTTGTTGTTGGGAGGAATGTCTTCAGGCTGAGCATTGTCTTCATGTTGATCAGGTGCTGAGATGATAAGTTCTTCTTCAGGATGAGCCTCAGAAGGTATAATCTCTCCAGTTCTCATAAGCTTGATTGATTCACTAGCTGGAACTTCATCTAGCACATTTGGCAGCCTCCACTTGAGTATATCCTTGAGCAATGAGACGAGCTTTGTTTCTGACAACTTGACCATGCTCATCTTGCTTGTTGCGGTATATCCATTTGGTGCCTATTATGTTGTGCTTCCGTGGATCAGGACGCTTAACCAGTTCCCATACATTATTCAGCTCAAATTGTTGAAGCTCTTCTTGCATAGCTTGAATCCATTCAGGTTCCATGAAGGCTTCTTCAACTTTCTTGGGTTCTGATATTGATACGAATGCGAAGTGCCCACAGAAATTTGCTAGCTGAGTTGCCCTTGAACGAGTCCCCCCCCCCCCCCCCCCCCCCCCCCCCCCCCCCCCCCCCCCCCCCCCCCCCCCCCCCCCCCCCCCCCCCCCCCCCCCCCCCCCCCCCCCCCCCCCCCCCCCCCCCCCCCCCCCCCCCCCCCCCCCCCCCCCCCCCCCCCCCCCCCCCCCCCCCCCCCCCCCCCCCCCCCCCCCCCCCCCCCCCCCCCCCCCCCCCCCCCCCCCCCCCCCCCCCCCCCCCCCCCCCCCCCCCCCCCCCCCCCCCCCCCCCCCCCCCCCCCCCCCCCCCCCCCCCCCCCCCCCCCCCCCCCCCCCCCCCCCCCCCCCCCCCCCCCCCCCCCCCCCCCCCCCCCCCCCCCCCCCCCCCCCCCCCCCCCCCCCCCCCCCCCCCCCCCCCCCCCCCCCCCCCCCCCCCCCCCCCCCCCCCCCCCCCCCCCCCCCCCCCCCCCCCCCCCCCCCCCCCCCCCCCCCCCCCCCCCCCCCCCCCCCCCCCCCCCCCCCCCCCCCCCCCCCCCCCCCCCCCCCCCCCCCCCCCCCCCCCCCCCCCCCCCCCCCCCCCCCCCCCCCCCCCCCCCCCCCCCCCCCCCCCCCCCCCCCCCCCCCCCCCCCCCCCCCCCCCCCCCCCCCCCCCCCCCCCCCCCCCCCCCCCCCCCCCCCCCCCCCCCCCCCCCCCCCCCCCCCCCCCCCCCCCCCCCCCCCCCCCCCCCCCCCCCCCCCCC
This sequence comes from Thinopyrum obtusiflorum, assembly GCA_036873465.1. NCBI lineage: Eukaryota > Viridiplantae > Streptophyta > Magnoliopsida > Poales > Poaceae > Thinopyrum > Thinopyrum obtusiflorum. The sequence continues at coordinate 19,865 of JAAAWM010009571.1, read as the reverse complement.
CCCCCCCCCCCCCCCCCCCCCCCCCCCCCCCCCCCCCCCCCCCCCCCCCCCCCCCCCCCCCCCCCCCCCCCCCCCCCCCCCCCCCCCCCCCCCCCCCCCCCCCCCCCCCCCCCCCCCCCCCCCCCCCCCCCCCCCCCCCCCCCCCCCCCCCCCCCCCCCCCCCCCCCCCCCCCCCCCCCCCCCCCCCCCCCCCCCCCCCCCCCCCCCCCCCCCCCCCCCCCCCCCCCCCCCCCCCCCCCCCCCCCCCCCCCCCCCCCCCCCCCCCCCCCCCCCCCCCCCCCCCCCCCCCCCCCCCCCCCCCCCCCCCCCCCCCCCCCCCCCCCCCCCCCCCCCCCCCCCCCCCCCCCCCCCCCCCCCCCCCCCCCCCCCCCCCCCCCCCCCCCCCCCCCCCCCCCCCCCCCCCCCCCCCCCCCCCCCCCCCCCCCCCCCCCCCCCCCCCCCCCCCCCCCCCCCCCCCCCCCCCCCCCCCCCCCCCCCCCCCCCCCCCCCCCCCCCCCCCCCCCCCCCCCCCCCCCCCCCCCCCCCCCCCCCCCCCCCCCCCCCCCCCCCCCCCCCCCCCCCCCCCCCCCCCCCCCCCCCCCCCCCCCCCCCCCCCCCCCCCCCCCCCCCCCCCCCCCCCCCCCCCCCCCCCCCCCCCCCCCCCCCCCCCCCCCCCCCCCCCCCCCCCCCCCCCCCCCCCCCCCCCCCCCCCCCCCCCCCCCCCCCCCCCCCCCCCCCCCCCCCCCCCCCCCCCCCCCCCCCCCCCCCCCCCCCCCCCCCCCCCCCCCCCCCCCCCCCCCCCCCCCCCCCCCCCCCCCCCCCCCCCCCCCCCCCCCCCCCCCCCCCCCCCCCCCCCCCCCCCCCCCCCCCCCCCCCCCCCCCCCCCCCCCCCCCCCCCCCCCCCCCCCCCCCCCCCCCCCCCCCCCCCCCCCCCCCCCCCCCCCCCCCCCCCCCCCCCCCCCCCCCCCCCCCCCCCCCCCCCCCCCCCCCCCCCCCCCCCCCCCCCCCCCCCCCCCCCCCCCCCCCCCCCCCCCCCCCCCCCCCCCCCCCCCCCCCCCCCCCCCCCCCCCCCCCCCCCCCCCCCCCCCCCCCCCCCCCCCCCCCCCCCCCCCCCCCCCCCCCCCCCCCCCCCCCCCCCCCCCCCCCCCCCCCCCCCCCCCCCCCCCCCCCCCCCCCCCCCCCCCCCCCCCCCCCCCCCCCCCCCCCCCCCCCCCCCCCCCCCCCCCCCCCCCCCCCCCCCCCCCCCCCCCCCCCCCCCCCCCCCCCCCCCCCCCCCCCCCCCCCCCCCCCCCCCCCCCCCCCCCCCCCCCCCCCCCCCCCCCCCCCCCCCCCCCCCCCCCCCCCCCCCCCCCCCCCCCCCCCCCCCCCCCCCCCCCCCCCCCCCCCCCCCCCCCCCCCCCCCCCCCCCCCCCCCCCCCCCCCCCCCCCCCCCCCCCCCCCCCCCCCCCCCCCCCCCCCCCCCCCCCCCCCCCCCCCCCCCCCCCCCCCCCCCCCCCCCCCCCCCCCCCCCCCCCCCCCCCCCCCCCCCCCCCCCCCCCCCCCCCCCCCCCCCCCCCCCCCCCCCCCCCCCCCCCCCCCCCCCCCCCCCCCCCCCCCCCCCCCCCCCCCCCCCCCCCCCCCCCCCCCGCTCTACCCAACAAGACAAACAAGCAACAAGGATACAATCAACCACGGGCAAGTCCAAGCAATATGATGAAATGACGATATGCTATGCGGGATGCGATGCGGGATGCAAAATGCAAGATATGACAGGAAATGCATGAACCTGGCCTCATCTTGGAAAACCAAGTGTGCCACTGGATAGAGGGGATGAAATCGCTTGAAAACGATATAAAGATCATTGGAATCGGAGCTACGGTTTGGAAATGGCGAACGTTTTAAGATATGACACCGGTCTGCGATTAACAGCAAGTAGGCATCTAAATGCAACGAAATGAACATGCTACAGCCACCAAACAAGAAAACAAAATACATGGCAGTGATGTACACAAGATGGTTGACAAAACACTAGCACTGAGCCATAGGCAAATTCATCCATTAAGAGGTTCAAACAAGCATGGCTAAAACGCAAATGCAAAACAGATTTCAGACTTAGTGAAATTAACACTAGTCTGAAATTTCAGATCACGATGCTCTCTTCGGAGCAGCAAAACAACATGATAGAAAATCTGAACATGACAAGTAAGAACATGGCATGGAGCTACTCAACAAGCTTAATAAAACACCCAAAGTGACCTGGGGCCAAAAGGGTTCACAAAATACTCTACCGAGCTCACGAACATCGCTCGAACACAATCAGTTTTCAGACTTAGTGAAAACTGAGACATGCTGAAATTTAACTCACGAAGGCATGTAAACGAGCTCGATGCACTCACTACGGTGCAAGTCATGGCAAGGAAATAATATAACCAGCAAGAAGGCACAAAGTGCTAGCTACACATGGCAAGAACGAAGGCATAGCATGCATGGAACACTAACGGTAGCATCGGCGAAATCGCAAACAAGTTGACGATCTGCCCAGATTAACAACGAAGCAAAAGTTGAGCTCGATTGAGTCAACCTAGAGCACTCCACAAATGCCAACAAGGACATGGATGGATAGAGCATAACATAAATATCAAAACTCCCTTACTGATCATCCTCAAAAGAGGCACGGATCGCTAGGAAACAAGCTGGACATATAGCCTCATGAACTAAAATATCCCAGACTTAGTGAAAATCACTAAGTCCCTGAAATCTGCAATCTCAGGTACCTCTCTTCGCAAGCTTGCACAAGACAACACACACATCCTAAAAATGCATGGGAGGCACCTCTGGAAAGAAGACAAAATGCTTCACAATTCATCCCAAAGGGGCACAGGCATATCATGCACGGATTAAATATAACAAAAATGACAAAAGTGCATGATGAACTAACGGATCTGCAATTTAACTCACGAAGCCTCCTTCTAACAGCATTTTGGGTATCAAGATGACCTCAAAGGCAAATGATGCAATGGAATGAAATGATGTACATGTCGAGACGAAGATTTTGATATATCATACGCCCAAAACGGAGCTACGGTTGCGGAGATACGAGCAGTCAAAGTTAGCTCGAAAAAATAAGGGGGAGAGGGAAAGTCAACCGGATCTAGGGTTTCCAGATCTGGCGGTTACTGTTCACCGCCGGAGCACGGAAGCCGAGGTTCACCGGGGACGGCTCGCCGGAGCCGGTGGAGGCGGCCGGAGCAGCGGGGAGAGGCCGGGGCGGCGCCGGGAAGGTCGGGGGAGGCCGGAGCAGCGCCCGGCGGCGGCGGTGGCGGCCCGCGCGCCGGCGAGGAGGTGCGGGCGGCGGCCGGCCTCGGGCTCGCCGGAGAGACCCGCGGCGACGACGGCGGCTCCGGTCGCCGGAGCCCGAAGAGGCGGCGGCGCGCGCGGAGGAAGGAGGCGGCGGGGCGCGCGTGGAGGAGCCGGGTCGCGGGGGCCGGATCCGGGCCTCCCGGCCCGCGGCGGCGGCGGCGGCGGCGGTCCACGTGGCACGCGGTGGTTGGGCGAGGGCGCGGCGGCGGACGCGTCCGGCTGGGGGCGGACGTGTCCGTCGGTGCGGGGAGGTTTGATCTGCTTTTTTTTTTAGGGTTTCGGGGAGAGGGAGAGATCCGAAAACGGAGGGGTGTATATATAGGCATAGGTGGAGCTAGGAGAGTCCAAATGAGGTGCGGTTTTCGCCCACACGATCGTGATCGAACGATCTAGGACATGGAGCAGAGTTTGGTGGGTTTTGGGCCAAATTTGGGGGGTGTTGGGCTGCAACACACACGAGGCCTTTTCGGTCCCTCGGTTAACCGTTGGAGTATCAAACGAAGTCCAAATGATACGAAACTTGACAGGAGGTCTACCGGTAGTAAACCAAGGCCGCTTGGCAAGTCTCGGACCAATCCGGAAATGTTTAAACCCCACACACGAAAGAAGACTAGAAACGACCACCGGAGGAGAACGAAGCGCCGGAATGCAAAACGGACAACGGGGAAAAAGCTCGAATGCATGAGATGAACATGTATGCGAATGCAATGCACGTGATGACATGGTATGAGATGCATGAAAACGAAAACAACACACGGAGACAAGGACCCGAACCCGAGAAATAAATATAACTTGACACCGGAAACGGCAAGAGTTGGAGTACAAATGGGGAAAGTTACATCTGGGGCGTTACAACACTCCACCACTACGAAAAGATCTCGTCCCGAGATCTAGGACTGAAAGAACTCCGGGTACTCAGAACGGAGGTGATCCTCGCGTTCCCAGGTGGCTTCACGGTCGGAATGGTGAGACCACTTAACTTTGAGGAATTTGATTGACTTGTTGCGAGTCTTGCGTTCGGTCTCTTCAAGAATAGCAACTGGGTGCTCACGATAAGAGAGATCTTCTTGGAGCTCAAAGTCCTCGAAGTTGACGGTGCGGTCAGGAGTCTTGAAGCACTTTCGAAGCTGAGAGACATGGAACACATCATGAACATTTGCAAAGTTTGAAGGAAGCTCGAGTTGATAGGCGAGGTCGCCTCTTTTGCTGACAATCTTGAAAGGTCCCACGTATCTAGGGGCAAGCTTCCCTTTGATACCGAAGCGACGAGTACCTTTCATGGGAGAGACACGGAGGTAAACATGATCTCCGATCTCGAAAACCAGATCACGGTGCTTACTATCATAGTAGCTCTTCTGGCGGGATTGAGCTGCTTTGAGGTTATCACGAATGACTTTGCACATTTCTTCTGCTTCTGTGATTAAGTCATTACCCAGTAGCTGACGTTCACCGGTTTCCCCCCCCCCCCCCCCCCCCCCCCCCCCCCCCCCCCCCCCCCCCCCCCCCCCCCCCCCCCCCCCCCCCCCCCCCCCCCCCCCCCCCCCCCCCCCCCCCCCCCCCCCCCCCCCCCCCCCCCCCCCCCCCCCCCCCCCCCCCCCCCCCCCCCCCCCCCCCCCCCCCCCCCCCCCCCCCCCCCCCCCCCCCCCCCCCCCCCCCCCCCCCCCCCCCCCCCCCCCCCCCCCCCCCCCCCCCCCCCCCCCCCCCCCCCCCCCCCCCCCCCCCCCCCCCCCCCCCCCCCCCCCCCCCCCCCCCCCCCCCCCCCCCCCCCCCCCCCCCCCCCCCCCCCCCCCCCCCCCCCCCCCCCCCCCCCCCCCCCCCCCCCCCCCCCCCCCCCCCCCCCCCCCCCCCCCCCCCCCCCCCCCCCCCCCCCCCCCCCCCCCCCCCCCCCCCCCCCCCCCCCCCCCCCCCCCCCCCCCCCCCCCCCCCCCCCCCCCCCCCCCCCCCCCCCCCCCCCCCCCCCCCCCCCCCCCCCCCCCCCCCCCCCCCCCCCCCCCCCCCCCCCCCCCCCCCCCCCCCCCCCCCCCCCCCCCCCCCCCCCCCCCCCCCCCCCCCCCCCCCCCCCCCCCCCCCCCCCCCCCCCCCCCCCCCCCCCCCCCCCCCCCCCCCCCCCCCCCCCCCCCCCCCCCCCCCCCCCCCCCCCCCCCCCCCCCCCCCCCCCCCCCCCCCCCCCCCCCCCCCCCCCCCCCCCCCCCCCCCCCCCCCCCCCCCCCCCCCCCCCCCCCCCCCCCCCCCCCCCCCCCCCCCCCCCCCCCCCCCCCCCCCCCCCCCCCCCCCCCCCCCCCCCCCCCCCCCCCCCCCCCCCCCCCCCCCCCCCCCCCCCCCCCCCCCCCCCCCCCCCCCCCCCCCCCCCCCCCCCCCCCCCCCCCCCCCCCCCCCCCCCCCCCCCCCCCCCCCCCCCCCCCCCCCCCCCCCCCCCCCCCCCCCCCCCCCCCCCCCCCCCCCCCCCCCCCCCCCCCCCCCCCCCCCCCCCCCCCCCCCCCCCCCCCCCCCCCCCCCCCCCCCCCCCCCCCCCCCCCCCCCCCCCCCCCCCCCCCCCCCCCCCCCCCCCCCCCCCCCCCCCCCCCCCCCCCCCCCCCCCCCCCCCCCCCCCCCCCCCCCCCCCCCCCCCCCCCCCCCCCCCCCCCCCCCCCCCCCCCCCCCCCCCCCCCCCCCCCCCCCCCCCCCCCCCCCCCCCCCCCCCCCCCCCCCCCCCCCCCCCCCCCCCCCCCCCCCCCCCCCCCCCCCCCCCCCCCCCCCCCCCCCCCCCCCCCCCCCCCCCCCCCCCCCCCCCCCCCCCCCCCCCCCCCCCCCCCCCCCCCCCCCCCCCCCCCCCCCCCCCCCCCCCCCCCCCCCCCCCCCCCCCCCCCCCCCCCCCCCCCCCCCCCCCCCCCCCCCCCCCCCCCCCCCCCCCCCCCCCCCCCCCCCCCCCCCCCCCCCCCCCCCCCCCCCCCCCCCCCCCCCCCCCCCCCCCCCCCCCCCCCCCCCCCCCCCCCCCCCCCCCCCCCCCCCCCCCCCCCCCCCCCCCCCCCCCCCCCCCCCCCCCCCCCCCCCCCCCCCCCCCCCCCCCCCCCCCCCCCCCCCCCCCCCCCCCCCCCCCCCCCCCCCCCCCCCCCCCCCCCCCCCCCCCCCCCCCCCCCCCCCCCCCCCCCCCCCCCCCCCCCCCCCCCCCCCCCCCCCCCCCCCCCCCCCCCCCCCCCCCCCCCCCCCCCCCCCCCCCACAATGTCTCTTGGATGCTCAGAACGCGACGCCTAACCGGCTGGAGGATGCATAGTCCTCAAGTGTAATAAGTCTTCAGATCACACAGACAAGAAGACTTAAGTGATGCCTAATTCTCTTTGGCTCTGGGTGGTTAGGGCTTTATCCTCGCAAGGAATTCTCTCTCAAAGGCTTCGAGGTGGGTTGCTCTCAAACGACAAAAGCCGTACTCTAAATCTGAGCAGCCAACCGTTTATGGTTGTAGGGGGTGGGCTATTTATAGCCATTTGGCAACCCGACCTGATTTGTCGGAAATGACACTGGGTCACTAAGGAACTGACACATGTTCCAACGGTCAGATTTCAAACTCACACGACAACTTTACTTGGGCTTCAAGCAAAGCTGACTTGCCCGACTCTGGACAAGATTCGCTCTCAAAGTCTTCACTCGAAGACATAGGTTTTGTTTAAGCATCACTTCAGTCATCCTGACTGGTTCTCTTGGACCCCACTTAACAGTACGGTGGTTCCTATGACTCAACACAGAAGAAAGAGAACTACAAAAGATCTAAGTCTTCGAGCTCCATAGGCTTCATGTGGTGTCTTCTCTTGTCATAGTCTTCAATGTGAATATCTTCATATACGGTGTCAAACGAACTATCAAGTGATCTCAGTAGTGTCTTGACGACTTCATGTTTGGTGATCTCAGTAGCGCCGAGGGCTTGAAGCTCATTTGTGATGTCAGTGAGTCGGTCAAATGTGAGCTGGACATTCTCATTGTCATTTCGCTTGAAGCGGTTGAAGAGGTTGCGAAGGACACTGATTCTCTGATGTCTCTGGGTTGAGACGCCTTCATTGACCTTGGAGAGCCAGTCCCAGACCAGCTTAGATGTTTCCAAAGCACTCACACGGCCATACTGTCCTTTGGTCAGATGACCACAGATGATATTCTTGGCAGTAGAGTCCAATTGAACGAACTTCTTGACATCAGCAGCAGTGACACCTTCTCCAGCCTTGGGAACGCCGTTCTTGATGACATACCATAGGTCGACGTCAATGGCTTCAAGATGCATGCGCATCTTATTCTTCCAGTAGGGATATTCAGTTCCATCGAAGACGGGGCACGCAGCGGAGACTTTAATTATCCCTGCAGTCGACATAGCTAAAACTCCAGGTGGTTAAACCGAATCACACAGAACAAGGGAGCACCTTGCTTTGATACCAATTGAAAGTGCATTATATCGACTAGAGGGGGGGGGGTGAATAGGCGATTTTTATGAAAGTCTTCAAAACATGGAAGTTATGAAGACAAACGATATAAATAAACCTATTACCCTGCAGCAGAAGGTAGACTACACTAGGCAAGCCATAGTCAAGTATTCAATAGAGTGAAAGCACAATGACTAATAGCAGCAATGTAGTAAGGATCAGGTAGGAAGATATTGTGAAGCCACACAGAACACGCAGTCACTCAGTGAAAACAAAAGATAGTGCGAACATACAATGACTTCACAAGGAGTAATAGTAAGTAAAGGGAAGGGAAGATGACCCCCCCCCCCCCCCCCCCCCCCCCCCCCCCCCCCCCCCCCCCCCCCCCCCCCCCCCCCCCCCCCCCCCCCCCCCCCCCCCCCCCCCCCCCCCCCCCCCCCCCCCCCCCCCCCCCCCCCCCCCCCCCCCCCCCCCCCCCCCCCCCCCCCCCCCCCCCCCCCCCCCCCCCCCCCCCCCCCCCCCCCCCCCCCCCCCCCCCCCCCCCCCCCCCCCCCCCCCCCCCCCCCCCCCCCCCCCCCCCCCCCCCCCCCCCCCCCCCCCCCCCCCCCCCCCCCCCCCCCCCCCCCCCCCCCCCCCCCCCCCCCCCCCCCCCCCCCCCCCCCCCCCCCCCCCCCCCCCCCCCCCCCCCCCCCCCCCCCCCCCCCCCCCCCCCCCCCCCCCCCCCCCCCCCCCCCCCCCCCCCCCCCCCCCCCCCCCCCCCCCCCCCCCCCCCCCCCCCCCCCCCCCCCCCCCCCCCCCCCCCCCCCCCCCCCCCCCCCCCCCCCCCCCCCCCCCCCCCCCCCCCCCCCCCCCCCCCCCCCCCCCCCCCCCCCCCCCCCCCCCCCCCCCCCCCCCCCCCCCCCCCCCCCCCCCCCCCCCCCCCCCCCCCCCCCCCCCCCCCCCCCCCCCCCCCCCCCCCCCCCCCCCCCCCCCCCCCCCCCCCCCCCCCCCCCCCCCCCCCCCCCCCCCCCCCCCCCCCCCCCCCCCCCCCCCCCCCCCCCCCCCCCCCCCCCCCCCCCCCCCCCCCCCCCCCCCCCCCCCCCCCCCCCCCCCCCCCCCCCCCCCCCCCCCCCCCCCCCCCCCCCCCCCCCCCCCCCCCCCCCCCCCCCCCCCCCCCCCCCCCCCCCCCCCCCCCCCCCCCCCCCCCCCCCCCCCCCCCCCCCCCCCCCCCCCCCCCCCCCCCCCCCCCCCCCCCCCCCCCCCCCCCCCCCCCCCCCCCCCCCCCCCCCCCCCCCCCCCCCCCCCCCCCCCCCCCCCCCCCCCCCCCCCCCCCCCCCCCCCCCCCCCCCCCCCCCCCCCCCCCCCCCCCCCCCCCCCCCCCCCCCCCCCCCCCCCCCCCCCCCCCCCCCCCCCCCCCCCCCCCCCCCCCCCCCCCCCCCCCCCCCCCCCCCCCCCCCCCCCCCCCCCCCCCCCCCCCCCCCCCCCCCCCCCCCCCCCCCCCCCCCCCCCCCCCCCCCCCCCCCCCCCCCCCCCCCCCCCCCCCCCCCCCCCCCCCCCCCCCCCCCCCCCCCCCCCCCCCCCCCCCCCCCCCCCCCCCCCCCCCCCCCCCCCCCCCCCCCCCCCCCCCCCCCCCCCCCCCCCCCCCCCCCCCCCCCCCCCCCCCCCCCCCCCCCCCCCCCCCCCCCCCCCCCCCCCCCCCCCCCCCCCCCCCCCCCCCCCCCCCCCCCCCCCCCCCCCCCCCCCCCCCCCCCCCCCCCCCCCCCCCCCCCCCCCCCCCCCCCCCCCCCCCCCCCCCCCCCCCCCCCCCCCCCCCCCCCCCCCCCCCCCCCCCCCCCCCCCCCCCCCCCCCCCCCCCCCCCCCCCCCCCCCCCCCCCCCCCCCCCCCCCCCCCCCCCCCCCCCCCCCCCCCCCCCCCCCCCCCCCCCCCCCCCCCCCCCCCCCCCCCCCCCCCCCCCCCCCCCCCCCCCCCCCCCCCCCCCCCCCCCCCCCCCCCCCCCCCCCCCCCCCCCCCCCCCCCCCCCCCCCCCCCCCCCCCCCCCCCCCCCCCCCCCCCCCCCCCCCCCCCCCCCCCCCCCCCCCCCCCCCCCCCCCCCCCCCCCCCCCCCCCCCCCCCCCCCCCCCCCCCCCCCCCCCCCCCCCCCCCCCCCCCCCCCCCCCCCCCCCCCCCCCCCCCCCCCCCCCCCCCCCCCCCCCCCCCCCCCCCCCCCCCCCCCCCCCCCCCCCCCCCCCCCCCCCCCCCCCCCCCCCCCCCCCCCCCCCCCCCCCCCCCCCCCCCCCCCCCCCCCCCCCCCCCCCCCCCCCCCCCCCCCCCCCCCCCCCCCCCCCCCCCCCCCCCCCCCCCCCCCCCCCCCCCCCCCCCCCCCCCCCCCCCCCCCCCCCCCCCCCCCCCCCCCCCCCCCCCCCCCCCCCCCCCCCCCCCCCCCCCCCCCCCCCCCCCCCCCCCCCCCCCCCCCCCCCCCCCCCCCCCCCCCCCCCCCCCCCCCCCCCCCCCCCCCCCCCCCCCCCCCCCCCCCCCCCCCCCCCCCCCCCCCCCCCCCCCCCCCCCCCCCCCCCCCCCCCCCCCCCCCCCCCCCCCCCCCCCCCCCCCCCCCCCCCCCCCCCCCCCCCCCCCCCCCCCCCCCCCCCCCCCCCCCCCCCCCCCCCCCCCCCCCCCCCCCCCCCCCCCCCCCCCCCCCCCCCCCCCCCCCCCCCCCCCCCCCCCCCCCCCCCCCCCCCCCCCCCCCCCCCCCCCCCCCCCCCCCCCCCCCCCCCCCCCCCCCCCCCCCCCCCCCCCCCCCCCCCCCCCCCCCCCCCCCCCCCCCCCCCCCCCCCCCCCCCCCCCCCCCCCCCCCCCCCCCCCCCCCCCCCCCCCCCCCCCCCCCCCCCCCCCCCCCCCCCCCCCCCCCCCCCCCCCCCCCCCCCCCCCCCCCCCCCCCCCCCCCCCCCCCCCCCCCCCCCCCCCCCCCCCCCCCCCCCCCCCCCCCCCCCCCCCCCCCCCCCCCCCCCCCCCCCCCCCCCCCCCCCCCCCCCCCCCCCCCCCCCCCCCCCCCCCCCCCCCCCCCCCCCCCCCCCCCCCCCCCCCCCCCCCCCCCCCCCCCCCCCCCCCCCCCCCCCCCCCCCCCCCCCCCCCCCCCCCCCCCCCCCCCCCCCCCCCCCCCCCCCCCCCCCCCCCCCCCCCCCCCCCCCCCCCCCCCCCCCCCCCCCCCCCCCCCCCCCCCCCCCCCCCCCCCCCCCCCCCCCCCCCCCCCCCCCCCCCCCCCCCCCCCCCCCCCCCCCCCCCCCCCCCCCCCCCCCCCCCCCCCCCCCCCCCCCCCCCCCCCCCCCCCCCCCCCCCCCCCCCCCCCCCCCCCCCCCCCCCCCCCCCCCCCCCCCCCCCCCCCCCCCCCCCCCCCCCCCCCCCCCCCCCCCCCCCCCCCCCCCCCCCCCCCCCCCCCCCCCCCCCCCCCCCCCCCCCCCCCCCCCCCCCCCCCCCCCCCCCCCCCCCCCCCCCCCCCCCCCCCCCCCCCCCCCCCCCCCCCCCCCCCCCCCCCCCCCCCCCCCCCCCCCCCCCCCCCCCCCCCCCCCCCCCCCCCCCCCCCCCCCCCCCCCCCCCCCCCCCCCCCCCCCCCCCCCCCCCCCCCCCCCCCCCCCCCCCCCCCCCCCCCCCCCCCCCCCCCCACTGAGATCACTTGATAGTTCGTTTGACATCCTAGCCCTGATGATTCAAGAACGTCCTGATTTCAAGACACTCGATCCATCTGACATACTTGAGAGGCTCAACACACATGAGTTTCAGCTTTCTGAGAAAAGAGATATCTACGGTCCAAACTATGGGCGAACTCGTGCCTTGAAGGCAAAAGCTGTCTCCTCATCTGAAGAAGAATCTGACAGCAGTTCTGATGATCCTGAAGACATTGGAAGAGAACTTGCTATGCTTGTGAAGAAGTTCCAAAAATTCACCAAGAAGAAAGGCTTCAGAAAGTCTTCCCGATCAAGCTCAAGGAATGATGAAGCTTCTGCTCACGACTACAAGAAGAAAACATGTCACAAGTGCAAGAAACCTGGCCACTTCATCTCTGAGTGTCCACAGTGGGACAATGAGAACAAAAAGAAGAAGAAGAGCAAGGAATATGACTCTGACGACAAGAAGAAGAAGAAATACTCAAAGTCTTCGTCCAAGTCTTCCTCAAAGTCTTCATCACACAAGAAGAGCTCATCTGGCAAGGCACGTGCGTTTGTTGGCAAGGAAATGGACTCAGAGGAGGAGTCCGCTTCTGAGCCCCCCCCCCCCCCCCCCCCCCCCCCCCCCCCCCCCCCCCCCCCCCCCCCCCCCCCCCCCCCCCCCCCCCCCCCCCCCCCCCCCCCCCCCCCCCCCCCCCCCCCCCCCCCCCCCCCCCCCCCCCCCCCCCCCCCCCCCCCCCCCCCCCCCCCCCCCCCCCCCCCCCCCCCCCCCCCCCCCCCCCCCCCCCCCCCCCCCCCCCCCCCCCCCCCCCCCCCCCCCCCCCCCCCCCCCCCCCCCCCCCCCCCCCCCCCCCCCCCCCCCCCCCCCCCCCCCCCCCCCCCCCCCCCCCCCCCCCCCCCCCCCCCCCCCCCCCCCCCCCCCCCCCCCCCCCCCCCCCCCCCCCCCCCCCCCCCCCCCCCCCCCCCCCCCCCCCCCCCCCCCCCCCCCCCCCCCCCCCCCCCCCCCCCCCCCCCCCCCCCCCCCCCCCCCCCCCCCCCCCCCCCCCCCCCCCCCCCCCCCCCCCTCTTCAAAGGAAGCAAGAACTTGAGAAATTGAGAGCGGCTCATGAAGATCTTCGAAAGGAAAACGAGTCACTTCGCATCGAACAGATCAGTTCCGCTCAGGAAGGATTTGAACCACCATGTCTTAAATGCATTGAGCGTGATAATGCTACTTCTGTTGCTGAATGTTCCACTGCTACTGCTGTTGCAATATCTTCAACTGTTGATGTGGTAACTAACCCCTCTGCTGAGGATACCACTGCTATTGCTGATGAGAATGCTAGGTTGAAGACATTGCTTGAAACAGGGATGTACAAAAGTCTTAAAGGACATCAGACATTATGTGATGTCCTCAAGAAGCAGATTCTGAATCGAAACCCTAGGAAAGAGGGTGTTGGGTTCGTAAGGAAAATAAATGCAGATGGCTCTTACTGGAAACCTGAGCAGTACCCCAAAACCAAGTGGGTTGCTGCAAAGGAACCTTCAGCAGATCCATCCAATTTATCCGGCTTCACTTGTGCTAACCCCATTATCATTGATGAATCCTTTGATGCAAACTATATACTGTTTGAGAATCAGAATGGTGAAGTGTTTGCCAGGTACATTGGTACTAACTGCAGGAATGGACCGCCTAGGAAGAAGATCTAGGTTCCGAAAAGGTGTCTGGAAAATCTTCCTGTGAATGTCTTCATGACACCTCACTTGAAGAAGACAAACCTCAGACCAAAAGCTTCATACGGTCCAAAGGCAACATGCCACAAGTGCAAGAAAATTGGACACTTCATCTCTGAGTGTCCACAGTGGGACAATGAGAACAGAAGGAAGAAGAAGAGCAAGGAATATGACTCTGACGACAAGAAGAAGAAGAAATACTCCCCCCCCCCCCCCCCCCCCCCCCCCCCCCCCCCCCCCCCCCCCCCCCCCCCCCCCCCCCCCCCCCCCCCCCCCCCCCCCCCCCCCCCCCCCCCCCCCCCCCCCCCCCCCCCCCCCCCCCCCCCCCCCCCCCCCCCCCCCCCCCCCCCCCCCCCCCCCCCCCCCCCCCCCCCCCCCCCCCCCCCCCCCCCCCCCCCCCCCCCCCCCCCCCCCCCCCCCCCCCCCCCCCCCCCCCCCCCCCCCCCCCCCCCCCCCCCCCCCCCCCCCCCCCCCCCCCCCCCCCCCCCCCCCCCCCCCCCCCCCCCCCCCCCCCCCCCCCCCTGGATCTAAGCTTTCATAACCCACTGGTTCGTCAAATGTTTTTGCTTCACAATGCTCTTCGTGAAGCCTATCCCCCTAACTGCACTGTAGGGTACGACACCAGCGTCTTCAGAATGGATTATTGATAGTGGGTGTACAAATCACATGACTGGCAAAAGAAGCCTTCTTATGGACTCAACCTTACGTCCATCCGACAAGAGCCACATCACATTTGCTGACACTGGTAAAAGTAAGGTATTGGGTCTAGGTAGAGTTGCAATCTCAAGGGATCAACACATGGATAAAGTCATGCTTGTTGAATCCCTTGGCTTCAACTTAATGTCTGTCTCAATGCTTTGCGATTTAAACATGATCGTAATATTTGGAAAATATCGTTGCCTTGTTCTAATGGAATCTGACAAGTCTCTAGTATTTGAAGGGTATCGAAAAGATGATTTGTACGTGGTAGATTTCTCAGCAGGACCACAGCTTGCCGTATGTCTTCTAGCAAAAGCTTCAGAATGCTGGCTCTGGCATCGGAGGCTTGGGCATGCTGGCATGAGGAACCTCCACACCCTGGCAAAGAAGAAGCATGTCATAGGCATCGAGGGCGTCAAGTTCAAGAAAGATCACTTATGCGGTGCCTGTGAGGCAGGAAAGATGACGAGGGCCAAACATCCCTCGAAGACAATCATGACCACTACTCGACCCCCCCCCCCCCCCCCCCCCCCCCCCCCCCCCCCCCCCCCCCCCCCCCCCCCCCCCCCCCCCCCCCCCCCCCCCCCCCCCCCCCCCCCCCCCCCCCCCCCCCCCCCCCCCCCCCCCCCCCCCCCCCCCCCCCCCCCCCCCCCCCCCCCCCCCCCCCCCCCCCCCCCCCCCCCCCCCCCCCCCCCCCCCCCCCCCCCCCCCCCCCCCCCCCCCCCCCCCCCCCCCCCCCCCCCCCCCCCCCCCCCCCCCCCCCCCCCCCCCCCCCCCCCCCCCCCCCCCCCCCCCCCCCCCCCCCCCCCCCCCCCCCCCCCCCCCCCCCCCCCCCCCCCCCCCCCCCCCCCCCCCCCCCCCCCCCCCCCCCCCCCCCCCCCCCCCCCCCCCCCCCCCCCCCCCCCCCCCCCCCCCCCCCCCCCCCCCCCCCCCCCCCCCCCCCCCCCCCCCCCCCCCCCCCCCCCCCCCCCCCCCCCCCCCCCCCCCCCCCCCCCCCCCCCCCCCCCCCCCCCCCCCCCCCCCCCCCCCCCCCCCCCCCCCCCCCCCCCCCCCCCCCCCCCCCCCCCCCCCCCCCCCCCCCCCCCCCCCCCCCCCCCCCCCCCCCCCCCCCCCCCCCCCCCCCCCCCCCCCCCCCCCCCCCCCCCCCCCCCCCCCCCCCCCCCCCCCCCCCCCCCCCCCCCCCCCCCCCCCCCCCCCCCCCCCCCCCCCCCCCCCCCCCCCCCCCCCCCCCCCCCCCCCCCCCCCCCCCCCCCCCCCCCCCCCCCCCCCCCCCCCCCCCCCCCCCCCCCCCCCCCCCCCCCCCCCCCCCCCCCCCCCCCCCCCCCCCCCCCCCCCCCCCCCCCCCCCCCCCCCCCCCCCCCCATTGTCACTTCTGATGTGCTTTATCTTGGCGCCATAATTGTTCATAGCTCGATTTGCAAAGCGTCTGAAGACATCCTGCACTTCAGTCTTGTAAAGGATTATGTGCACCCAAGTCTATCTAGAATAATCATCAACAATAACGAAGCCATAGAGGCAAGTAGTAGTAGTAAGAGTTCAGTAATGAGTGGGACCGAAAAGATCCATGTGAAGCAGTTCGAAGGGTCGAGTAGTGGTCATGATTGTCTTCGAGGGATGTTTGGCCCTCGTCATCTTCCCTGCTTCACAAGCACCGCATAAGTGATCTTTCTTGAACTTGACGCCCTCGATGCCTATGACATGCTTCTTCTTCGCAAGGGTGTGGAGGTTCCTCATGCCAGCATGCCCAAGCCTCCGATGTCAGAGCTAGCATTCTGAAGCTTTTGCTAGAAGACATACGGCAAGATGTGGTCCTGCTGAGAAATCTACCACGTACAAATCATCTTTCCGATACCCTTCAAATACTAGAGACTTGTCAGATTCCATTAGTACAAGGCAACGATATTTTCCAAATATTACGATCATGTTCAAATCACAAAGAATTGAGACAGACATTAAGTTGAAGCCAAGGGATTCAACAAGCATGACTTTATCCATGTGTTGATCCCTTGAGATTGCAACTCTACCTAGACCCAATACCTTACTTTTACCAGTGTCAGCAAATGTGATGTGGCTCTTGTCGGATGGACGTAAGGTTGAGTCCATAAGAAGACTTCTTTTGCCAGTCATGTGATTTTTACACCCACTATCAATAATCCATTCTGAAGACGCTGGTGTCGTACCCTATAGTGCAGTTAGGGGGATAGGCTTCACCAAGAGCATTGTGAAGCAAAAACATTTGACGAACCAATGGGTTATGAAAGCTTAGATCCAGATTAGGACTAATAGGGAGAGTAGCAAGCGATTCAGGAACGAAGTACATAGTAAGACCATTCGGGCATTTGATCTTGCGCCCTACAAGATGTTTAAGGTCCCCAGCAATGGCGTCAGACGATTTTGGTTTTCTGCTGGAGACCTTTCCCTGCAAGGAGTTAAGCTTTCTTAGCCACCCACATCTTCAAGGGTGGCTGAGAAGCAATAAGTCTAAGTGCAGCATCTGAGAATTTTGGCTCTGGAGCCCTAGCAAACAGTCTTCCAGGCGGACAATGGTACTCATAAGAATAAGCAGAATAGTTCTTGGTCTTATGAACATGGCGGTTTGATGAACCGCTCTCATATTCATATGCCTGAGTATGGTTTCCCTGCAAAACATTTGCGTTAGTGCGACTCAGGTGAGCCCTCTGTCTGTATGAAGCCTTTGGACCGTATGAAGCCTTTGGTCTGAGGTTTCTCTTCTTCACGTGAGGTGTCATGATGACATTCACAGGAAGATTCTCCAGACACCTTTTCGGAACCCAAATCTTCTTCATAGGCGGTCCATTCCTGCAGTTAGTACCAATGTACCTGGCAAACACTTCACCATTCTGATTCTTAAACAGTATATAGTTTGCATCAAAGGATTCATCAATGATAATGGGGTTAGCACATGTGAAGCCAGATAGATTTGATGGGTCTGCTGAAGGTTCCTTTGCAGCAACCCACATGGTTTTGGGGTACTGCTCAGGTTTCTGGTAAGAGCCATCAGCATTCATTTTCCTTACGAACCCAACACCCTCTTTCCTCGGGTTTCGGTTCAGTATCTGCTTTTTGAGGACATCACATAGTGTCTGATGCCCTTTAAGACTTTTGTACATCCCTGTTTCAAGCAATGTCTTCAATCTAGCATTCTCATCAGCAACAGCAGTGGTATCCTCAGCAGAGGGGTTAGTTACCACATCAACAGTTAAAGATATTGCAACAGTAGTAGCAGTAGAACATTCAGCAACAGAAGTAGCATTATCACGCTCAATGCATTTAAGACATGGTGGTTCAAATCCTTCCTGAGCGGGACTGATCTGTTTGGCGCGAAGTGACTCGTTTTCCTTTTGAAGATCTTCATGAACCGCTTCAATTTCTCAAGATCTTCTTTCCTTTGAAGATAATCATAGGAAAGCTTTTCATGAGTTGTTGAGAGAGTTTCATGACGACTTTCAAGTTCCTGATACTTAACATGAAGATTTTTTATGTCTTCAATTAAGGATTCAGATCGAGTCATTTCAGCACCTAACAGATCATCGCTTTTGTCTAACAGTTTTTGAATATGTTCCATAGCTTTCTGTTGTTCAGTTGCAATTTTACTTCAGGCCAGAATTTTCTTGGGGTCTTGTATTCATCTAGCATCGTTCTGGCCATCTCAATGAGTGTTCTGTTCTTGCGTTCGACGATGCCATTCTGCTGTGGCGTGTCCCCCCCCCCCCCCCCCCCCCCCCCCCCCCCCCCCCCCCCCCCCCCCCCCCCCCCCCCCCCCCCCCCCCCCCCCCCCCCCCCCCCCCCCCCCCCCCCCCCCCCCCCCCCCCCCCCCCCCCCCCCCCCCCCCCCCCCCCCCCCCCCCCCCCCCCCCCCCCCCCCCCCCCCCCCCCCCCCCCCCCCCCCCCCCCCCCCCCCCCCCCCCCCCCCCCCCCCCCCCCCCCCCCCCCCCCCCCCCCCCCCCCCCCCCCCCCCCCCCCCCCCCCCCCCCCCCCCCCCCCCCCCCCCCCCCCCCCCCCCCCCCCCCCCCCCCCCCCCCCCCCCCCCCCCCCCCCCCCCCCCCCCCCCCCCCCCCCCCCCCCCCCCCCCCCCCCCCCCCCCCCCCCCCCCCCCCCCCCCCCCCCCCCCCCCCCCCCCCCCCCCCCCCCCCCCCCCCCCCCCCCCCCCCCCCCCCCCCCCCCCCCCCCCCCCCCCCCCCCCCCCCCCCCCCCCCCCCCCCCCCCCCCCCCCCCCCCCCCCCCCCCCCCCCCCCCCCCCCCCCCCCCCCCCCCCCCCCCCCCCCCCCCCCCCCCCCCCCCCCCCCCCCCCCCCCCCCCCCCCCCCCCCCCCCCCCCCCCCCCCCCCCCCCCCCCCCCCCCCCCCCCCCCCCCCCCCCCCCCCCCCCCCCCCCCCCCCCCCCCCCCCCCCCCCCCCCCCCCCCCCCCCCCCCCCCCCCCCCCCCCCCCCCCCCCCCCCCCCCCCCCCCCCCCCCCCCCCCCCCCCCCCCCCCCCCCCCCCCCCCCCCCCCCCCCCCCCCCCCCCCCCCCCCCCCCCCCCCCCCCCCCCCCCCCCCCCCCCCCCCCCCCCCCCCCCCCCCCCCCCCCCCCCCCCCCCCCCCCCCCCCCCCCCCCCCCCCCCCCCCCCCCCCCCCCCCCCCCCCCCCCCCCCCCCCCCCCCCCCCCCCCCCCCCCCCCCCCCCCCCCCCCCCCCCCCCCCCCCCCCCCCCCCCCCCCCCCCCCCCCCCCCCCCCCCCCCCCCCCCCCCCCCCCCCCCCCCCCCCCCCCCCCCCCCCCCCCCCCCCCCCCCCCCCCCCCCCCCCCCCCCCCCCCCCCCCCCCCCCCCCCCCCCCCCCCCCCCCCCCCCCCCCCCCCCCCCCCCCCCCCCCCCCCCCCCCCCCCCCCCCCCCCCCCCCCCCCCCCCCCCCCCCCCCCCCCCCCCCCCCCCCCCCCCCCCCCCCCCCCCCCCCCCCCCCCCCCCCCCCCCCCCCCCCCCCCCCCCCCCCCCCCCCCCCCCCCCCCCCCCCCCCCCCCCCCCCCCCCCCCCCCCCCCCCCCCCCCCCCCCCCCCCCCCCCCCCCCCCCCCCCCCCCCCCCCCCCCCCCCCCCCCCCCCCCCCCCCCCCCCCCCCCCCCCCCCCCCCCCCCCCCCCCCCCCCCCCCCCCCCCCCCCCCCCCCCCCCCCCCCCCCCCCCCCCCCCCCCCCCCCCCCCCCCCCCCCCCCCCCCCCCCCCCCCCCCCCCCCCCCCCCCCCCCCCCCCCCCCCCCCCCCCCCCCCCCCCCCCCCCCCCCCCCCCCCCCCCCCCCCCCCCCCCCCCCCCCCCCCCCCCCCCCCCCCCCCCCCCCCCCCCCCCCCCCCCCCCCCCCCCCCCCCCCCCCCCCCCCCCCCCCCCCCCCCCCCCCCCCCCCCCCCCCCCCCCCCCCCCCCCCCCCCCCCCCCCCCCCCCCCCCCCCCCCCCCCCCCCCCCCCCCCCCCCCCCCCCCCCCCCCCCCCCCCCCCCCCCCCCCCCCCCCCCCCCCCCCCCCCCCCCCCCCCCCCCCCCCCCCCCCCCCCCCCCCCCCCCCCCTTCCCCTTGAGCTAAGGTCACACAGACCTCGCCCAATCACTCTGGTAAGTCTTTAAGGTAGACTCCCAAACCTTCACAGACTTTGTTCACCGGCAATCCACAATGTCTCTTGGATGTTCAGAACGCGACGCCTAACCGGCTGGAGGATGCACAATCCTCAAGTGTAATAAGTCTTCAGATCACACAGATAAGAAGACTTAAGTGATGCCCAATTACTCTGGCTCTGGGTGGTTAGGGCTTTATCCTCGCAAGGAATTCTCTCTCAAAGGCTTCGAGGTGGGTTGCTCTCAAACGACAAAAGGCGTACTCTCAATCTGAGCAGCCAACCGTTTATGGTTCCCCCCCCCCCCCCCCCCCCCCCCCCCCCCCCCCCCCCCCCCCCCCCCCCCCCCCCCCCCCCCCCCCCCCCCCCCCCCAACTCACACGGCAACTTTACTTGGGCTACAAGCAAAGCTGACTTGTCCGACTCTGGACAAGATTCGCTCTCATAGTCTTCACTCGAAGACATAGGTTTTTGGTTAGGCATCACTTCAGTCAGTCTGACTGGTTCTCTTGGACCCCACTTAACAGTACGGTGGTTCCTATGACTCA
>JAAAWM010009570.1:0-25204 GCA_036873465.1 Thinopyrum obtusiflorum | reverse complement strand
TGCCCCCATGTGTGGTTTTGGTAATTGATGACATTCTCTTTGGACTAATGGTTGCATTGAGTTATATTTGAAGGATTTGTCCATAGGCATTTCTTGAAGTCCATGTGTTGGTTTCAAGGAGTTTATGAGTTGACCAAGGTGCTATTAAGGAATTATCCAAAGATTGGTCATGTGTGAGTTGAGCTTATTGCAAGCATGTCTTGAAGAAGAAGATTGTGTGAACATTCATGTTTACCTTCAAGACATCATCATAATGAAGAGGAAAGATTCAAGGTTGATCAAGACTATGTACAAAGAGTGATTCAAGTTGATCAGAACACAAAGCGTAGAAGATGTACCAAGTGGGATCAAGTGATCTCATGGTATGGTAAGTGATGTCTACTACGCAACTTTATTCTTGTAGACATGTCGTGGTTTTGTCACGGCAGATGTCCTAGTGCGAGGACTTAGTCGTGGAGCCATCGCAACGTAGTTAGCTTAAAGGGGTTAAAGCGGGACAAAGGACGCAAGGAGTTTATACTGGTTCGGCCCCTTGCGGTGAAGGTAAAAGCCTAATCCAGTTGTGGTGCAATTGATGGGGTTTCGATGACCAGGGAGCGAATCCGCTTTGCCTGGCTCTTGATCTGTTGTTTGTTGTCCTTGAACCGCCGCCGGGTCGTCCCTTTATATACACAGGTTGATGCCCGGCGGTTTACAGAATCCTGGCCGGCTCATACACGTGTCCGGCTCGGTTTCTATCCTTTCGTACCTTACAACACAAGTTACACATCATATGGCGGTTTATGTCTACGGGCCCTAATCCGCCTTTGGGCCCTGGGCCTTTAGATCTCTTACAGTAAAGCGCCATACTCCTTGTCTTCATGGGCTTCAATATGGATAACTCACTACGGGTATAACCTGGCCCCTCCTGGGTGGTTTATACTCAGTAGTTATATCCCCAACATTAGGCCCCAGATTGATCTGAACCTGTTCATGTCAATCTTCAACACTTAGGAAAATTCCTTCTTCAGCTCCTTCGCGTAAACCTTGTAATCCGCCATGACGTCATCTTCCAAGATTATAGTAAACCGTCATGACGTCACCTATTTATTAAAAAACCATATATACCTCACCTTTATTAATGAGCCTTCATAAATCGAGGCGACATCTCTGTCACATATCCCTCGATTCTCGCGCCTGCCGCTTATCCCTTCGCCTTATAAATAGGGCCGGGGGTCCCTCTTTATTTTACCCTCCATGCCTCTTCACTTCGTCTCCTTCCTTGCGTCGACCTAGTGCTCGAGCTCTGCCGCTGCCGTCGACCTTCACCTCTGCCCCAACAACGGCCGCTGCATCAACCTGGTTCGATCAGATTCTTGTCTGCACGCCTCAGCGTTCAATAGCCTGGTGAGTCTTTCTTTGCTCTTCCCATAGATCCCGTTAGGGTTCCTGCGAGTTCATCAAAGCTCAGTACTGTTCTTCCCTGCTCTTCTCCGTAGCGTAAATGGCGAGTTCAAATCTGATATTTTCCTGTGCAGTCGTAGTTATAGTTCCCTTTTTCGTCATTAGCGCATCCTCTTTGTATAGAAAAATCTCACCTGGATCTGATGAACTGCTTAAGCACCTGTATTTTAGACCCGAATATATTTTGACTTGCTGACACGCTGCAGATCTGAAATTATCATATCAATCTGTGAAACCTATTTTTCATCACTTAGTTATTTCAGATCTGTACCTTCCATACCGATGTAGGCGGTTTAACTTTTAGAAAATTATAATCCGCTAGGTACCATTAGCCCTCTCTTAAACCGCTGATTCATCATTCTTGTAACCCTGCCAATGTCAGAATCCGGTTTATCATGTATATATGCCTCTGTCTTCTTCCTCTGACCTTGCGACGCATTATACTTGTCATTCATGAATCTTAAACCGGCATTGATCCTTTTTCAGCTTTTCATTGAAATGGCCAAACAATTCTATGCTTGCAACTGGGTCCCCTCTCGGGTTACTGAAGAGCAACTTAATGGATGTGTCGCGACCGGCACTTTAGTAAAAAAAGGAAGTTATCCACTGGAGGGCCCCCGGTCCAGAAAATCCTCCTGAGCCCAAGGATGGAGAAGTAATCGTGTTCGTTGATCATCTGGGTCGAGGGTTTAGCCCTCCCAAATCAAATTTCCCCCCCCCCCCCCCCCCCCCCCCCCCCCCCCCCCCCCCCCCCCCCCCCCCCCCCCCCCCCCCCCCCCCCCCCCCCCCCCCCCCCCCCCCCCCCCCCCCCCCCCCCCCCCCCCCCCCCCCCCCCCCCCCCCCCCCCCCCCCCCCCCCCCCCCCCCCCCCCCCCCCCCCCCCCCCCCCCCCCCCCCCCCCCCCCCCCCCCCCCCCCCCCCCCCCCCCCCCCCCCCCCCCCCCCCCCCCCCCCCCCCCCCCCCCCCCCCCCCCCCCCCCCCCCCCCCCCCCCCCCCCCCCCCCCCCCCCCCCCCCCCCCCCCCCCCCCCCCCCCCCCCCCCCCCCCCCCCCCCCCCCCCCCCCCCCCCCCCCCCCCCCCCCCCCCCCCCCCCCCCCCCCCCCCCCCCCCCCCCCCCCCCCCCCCCCCCCCCCCCCCCCCCCCCCCCCCCCCCCCCCCCCCCCCCCCCCCCCCCCCCCCCCCCCCCCCCCCCCCCCCCCCCCCCCCCCCCCCCCCCCCCCCCCCCCCCCCCCC
This sequence comes from Thinopyrum obtusiflorum, assembly GCA_036873465.1. Taxonomy (NCBI): domain Eukaryota; kingdom Viridiplantae; phylum Streptophyta; class Magnoliopsida; order Poales; family Poaceae; genus Thinopyrum; species Thinopyrum obtusiflorum. The sequence continues at coordinate 22,530 of JAAAWM010009570.1, read as the reverse complement.
CCCCCCCCCCCCCCCCCCCCCCCCCCCCCCCCCCCCCCCCCCCCCCCCCCCCCCCCCCCCCCCCCAAATATCAGATTTGAACTCGCCATTTACGCTACGGAGAAGAGCAGGGAAGAACGGTACTGAGCTTTGATGAACTTGCAGGAACCCTAACGGGATCTATGGGAAGAGCAAAGAAAGACTCACCAGGCTGTTGAACGCGGAGGCGTGCAGACAAGAATCTGATCGAACCAGGTTGATGCAGCGGCCGTTGTTGGGGCAGAGGTGAAGGTCGACGGCGGCGGCAGAGCTCGAGCACTAGGTCGACGCAAGGAAGGAGACGAAGTGAAGAGGCACGGAGGGTAAAATAAAGAGGGCCCCCCGGCCCTATTTATAAGGCGAAGGGATAAGCGACAGGCGCGAGAATCGAGGGATATGTGACAGAGATGTCGCCTCGATTTACGAAGGCTCATTAATAAAGGTGAGGTATATACGATTTTTTAATAAATAGGTGACGTCATGACGGTTTACTATAATCTTGGAAGATGATGTCATGGCGGATTAGAAGGTTTACGCGAAGGAGTTGAAGAAGGAATTTTCCTAAGTGTTGAAGATTGACATGAACAGGTTCAAATCAATCTGGGGCCTAATGTTGGGGATATAACTACTGAGTATAAACCGCCCAGGAGGGGCCGGGTTATACCCGTAGTGAGTTATCCATATTGAAGCCCATGAAGACAAGGAGTATGGCGCTTTACTGTAAGAGATCTAAAGGCCCAGGGCCCAAAGGCGGATTAGGGCCCGTAGACATAAACCGCCATATGATGTGTAACTTGTGTTGTAAGGTAGGAAAGGATAGAAACCGAGCCGGACACGTGTATGAGCCGGCCGGGATTCTGTAAACCGTCGGGCGTCAACCTGTGTATATAAAGGGACGACCCGGCGGCGGTTCAAGGACAACAAACAATAGATCGAGAGCCAAGCAAAGCGGATTCGCTCCCTGGTCATCGAAACCCCATCAATTGCACCACAACTGGATTAGGCTTTTACCTTCACCGCAAGGGGCCGAACCAGTATAAACTCCTTGCATCCTTTGTCCTGCTTTAACCCCTTTAAGCTAACTACGTTGTGATGGCTCCACAACTAAGTCCTCACACTAGGACATCTGCCGTGACAAAACCACGACATGTCTACAAGAATAAAGTTGCGTAGTAGACATCACTTATCATACCATGAGATCACTTGATCCCACTTGGTACATCTTCTACGCTTTGTGTTCTGATCAACTTGAATCACTTTTTGTACATAGTCTTGATCAACCTTGAATATTTCCTCTTCATTATGATGATGTCTTGAAGGTAAACATGAATGTTCACACAATCTTCTTCTTCAAGACATGCTTGCAATAAGCTCAACTCACACATGACCAATCTTTGGATAATTCCTTAATAGCACCTTGGTCAACTCATAAACTCCTTGAAACCAACACATGGACTTCAAGAAATGCCTATGGACAAATCCTTCAAATATAACTCAATGTAACCATTAGTCCAAAGAGAATGTCATCAATTACCAAAACCACACATGGGGGCACACCACATGTTCTTTCAAAGCGCACCCCAGAGTTCGAACCTCTTGGGTCCCCGAAGCTCGGATTCCGACAGAAACCTTGCATGTTGAGAGAATTAGAGGTAGTGGGGATAAACTATATAGGTATATATGATAGACCTGGAGAGGATGCATCATACAAACGCGATGGCTTGGAGATAAGCGAGCGAACCGTTCATCCCTCAAATTAGTAACTGCATAGTGACAGGGACATGGGAGATTATAATTAATTAACACATGTCTTAATTAAGTCGCGGCCACCCTCTCCCCCCTAATCTATGCTATCCTTATAAACATCATCATGCTAAATCAAGGCTCCTCTAAAAAAAACATGGGAAAAGTGTAAGGAGTGTAATGTGATATGTACTCTCACCTGTCATATATACTTTCCTATAAACCTCATTTGAAACCTTGATGAGAACCTGCAAAGTAAACTCAAAGAAAAAAGAGTGTTATATGATGCTTTGAACATGAAAAGTTCATGAAGGTACTCTCCCCGATTCTTGCAAATCTCAAAGTAGTCACATACCAATTCCATGACAACATTTTTTTGAAATGTAAAAGCTGGTAAAGACTTCCTGAAGAAATCCGCCACATCACATTATGTGAATTGCAAGATGAACAATATAGAGATATTGCTTATTACGTAACTTGTTTGCGTATGTAGTTTATCATTACGCAAAGCCACAATAATATAAGTGATGTCTTGTACTTTAGAATGACTGGTGGATGTAGCCTTTAAGATTCATTTCAAAAGCTTTTATGGGATGGCTACCGCAGCTAGTAGGAACACAAAACTTGTCTACGACGTGATAAAGTGGGGGTCTAATCAATGTATCCAATGATATTGGTGTCCAAATTTATCTGAAACTGAAATATTAGGAGAAGATGTTTGGCACCTTGGAGATATCGAAAGATATTCTTGAGTCCCAACCAATTGTGTTTGGTGGATTTAGTGGCTCTTAAATACTGAACCTTGGGTCCCAATATCTACGCCTTCCCACGGTCTAAATGGATCTTTTTCCATGTCTAGGGATTGAACAACCAGGGAGTTATCTAGATAGACAATACTTGTCCATAATGTAACACCCCAAATGTTAAGCTATAGTGATCCCTTGCTAATGAAGCCATGTCATCATGTTTTACTACGCCAAATTGCCACTTGATAAAAATCAAAGTCAAATTTAAATTGCAAGTCAAATTATTATTTCTTCAAATGGTGAAACAAAAATGTTTATAATATGTCATAAAATCCCCAAGTATTGGTAAAAATAATATCAACTCCATTTGGATGCCCAAATTTTTGCTGGCAATTATTTTGTGTACCAACAACAATAAATTGAGCCATTTCAAATTTTAAAAAATATTTAAACTATTAAAGATAAATTGAAAATCTGTGTGCTAGCTCAATAGGTGGCCTAGTATTTTTGTGCGAAGTTTCACAATCAAAAAAAATTCATTTGGTATTAAATTTAAATGCAAAATAGTGGAGAAAATACAAAGCAGAAAAACAAAAGGAAAAGAGTAAAGCCTACTGTGCCACTGGGCCCTAGTGGCCACAGTGCACACGGCTCAGCCCACCTCCTGGCCTTTCCCCTACCTCGAGCTACAGAGGTAGAGGCCATGACGTGGTAGCCATCTCACGTGCCATGGCCCCCCCCCCCCCCCCCCCCCCCCCCCCCCCGGATGGCCGACACCTGCGCCTTCATTCCTCCTCCCCTCGCGCCACTTCCATCGTTCTTGTGCTCGCCTGCAAATCCATCGCCACGAACTCCATCACCACCATGGCCAACGAGCTCACCGGCGCGTGATTCGTTAGTCGGGAAAAATACTCTCCGCCATCCTTGTCGACTACGTACGCCTATTGGAACAAGCCGCAGCGCCCCGAGCCGACGTAATCATCTGCTTCTTCCCCGTCGGTCGCCAGATGTCGTCGCCTCGATCCACCACCTCCTGCACTTCAAAGCTATCGCCGGGCCTCCTTGTGCCTCCTAGGTGAGCTCCACCTCATTTCCCCTCTGTTTACGGCATCATTCCGCCGCGGCTGCTATCTTGCGATGTTGCCGTAGCCACCGCCTGCCATGGCCGGAGCCTCGCTCCTGCCGCACCCCGGCCCTATTCCGGCGTTCCCATGCCTCAATGGCCACGTGCCCACACTTTACGCACCACAGCCGCTGCTAACCCACAAGTATAGGGGATCCCAACAATTCTCGAGGGTAGAGTATTCAACCCAAATTTATTGATTCGACACAAGGGGAGCCAAAGAATATTTGCAAGTATTAGCAGTTGAGTTGTCAATTCAACCACACCTGGAGAACTAAATATCTGCAGCAGAGTGATCAGTAGCATAGTAATATGATAGTTTGATAGCAATAGTAAAAATAGCAATAGTAACAGTAACGGTAATAGTAGGCAGTAGCACTTCTGTAGTGATTGTAACAGCAGCAATAGTAGTAACTTAGCAAAGATCAATATGTGAAAAACGCATAGGCATTGGATCAGTGATGGATAATTATATTGGATGACATTCATCATGTACCCCCCCCCCCCCCCCCCCCCCCCCCCCCCCCCCCCCCCCCCCCCCCCCCCCCCCCCCCCCCCCCCCCCCCCCCCCCCCCCCCCCCCCCCCCCCCCCCCCCCCCCCCCCCCCCCCCCCCCCCCCCCCCCCCCCCCCCCCCCCCCCCCCCCCCCCCCCCCCCCCCCCCCCCCCCCCCCCCCCCCCCCCCCCCCCCCCCCCCCCCCCCCCCCCCCCCCCCCCCCCCCCCCCCCCCCCCCCCCCCCCCCCCCCCCCCCCCCCCCCCCCCCCCCCCCCCCCCCCCCCCCCCCCCCCCCCCCCCCCCCCCCCCCCCCCCCCCCCCCCCCCCCCCCCCCCCCCCCCCCCCCCCCCCCCCCCCCCCCCCCCCCCCCCCCCCCCCCCCCCCCCCCCCCCCCCCCCCCCCCCCCCCCCCCCCCCCCCCCCCCCCCCCCCCCCCCCCCCCCCCCCCCCCCCCCCCCCCCCCCCCCCCCCCCCCCCCCCCCCCCCCCCCCCCCCCCCCCCCCCCCCCCCCCCCCCCCCCCCCCCCCCCCCCCCCCCCCCCCCCCCCCCCCCCCCCCCCCCCCCCCCCCCCCCCCCCCCCCCCCCCCCCCCCCCCCCCCCCCCCCCCCCCCCCCCCCCCCCCCCCCCCCCCCCCCCCCCCCCCCCCCCCCCCCCCCCCCCCCCCCCCCCCCCCCCCCCCCCCCCCCCCCCCCCCCCCCCCCCTCGATCTCAGAACATAGTGGATACTAGGGATCAAGCCGTAACAAAACTAACTCAATTACATGATAAATTACATCCAACCCATCACTGTCCAGCAAGCCTACGAAGGAATTACTCACTCCCGATGGTGAGCATCATGAAATTGGTGATGGAGGAAGGTTGATGATGACGACGATGTCGAATCCCCCTCTCTGGAGCCCAAAACGGACTCCAGATCAGCCTTCCCGGTGAAGAACAGGAGGTGGCGGTGGCTCTGTATCGTAAAACGTGATGATTCCTTCTCTCGGATTTTTTTGGCTGAATAGGTACTTATGGAGTTGGAGTTACGGTTGCGGGATATGTCTGGGGCCCACAAGCCTGCTAGGCGCGCCTTGGGGGGTGGGCGCGCCCCCGGGCTTGGGGCGCCCTGGTGGCCCACAAGCCTACGAAGAAATTACTCACTCCCGGTGGGAAGCATCATGGAATTGGCGATGAATGAGGGTTGGTGAGGACGAAGACCGAAGATTCCCCTCTTCGGAGCCCCGAACGGGCTCTAGATCTGGCCTCCCAATGAAGAACAGGAGGTGGCGGCGGCTCCGTATCGTGAAACACGATGAAACTTCCTACTTAATCTTTCTCTCTGAAAATAGGATTTTATAGTGTTGGAATTAGGGTCTGCAGGGCCACGAGGTGGGAATAACCCACCAGGGCGCGCCAGAGGGGGGGCGCCCTGGTGTCTTGTGCCCAGCCAGGGGCCCCCCCCTCCGGTGGTTCCTGGCTCTAGTATTTTTCTTTCATTGTAAAATAATTCTACAAAAAGTTTCGTTCCATTCCGAGAACTTTTATTTCTGCACAAAAACAACACCATGGTAGTTCTGCTGAAAATAGCGCCAGTCCGGGTTAGTTTCATTCAAATCATGCGAATTAGAGTCCAAAACAAGAGCAAAAGCTTAGGAAAAGTAGATACGATGGAGACGTATGAGGGGCGTCACACATAATGAATTTTTCTCCAATATATTTTAGATATAGGCAATAAGGTGTACCATAATACATGAGTGAAGATGCGCGAGTTGTAGTCTCAAGTGATGGCATTACCCTAAATCCTTTATCTCAAATTCCGTCTTTAGATGATCACGTGCTTCGTCATTGCAGAAGTAATACTTGTGTATGATGAACATGCATGGGTAATCATGGAGTAATCCTTGTGTATAAGTAACTCACTATGCTAGTTGTACGAAATGTACCGACAACAATTAGCTGTATGGTGATTTATTGATTTTTACACTATGTATGTTGTGTTTTGCATTTTGACTCAGAATTGATATTTCATTGGGAACCATATATGTCCAAATCTAGTGATCCATATGGATAAGTAATTACTTCATCTATCAACTACATAGATGATTTTGTACTACCAATGATAAAATGTATCATAAATACATTCCACATCTATAATACCTAAATAGTTCATCCCCACTACCTTATTTCTCTTAACATGCAGCCTATCCACCTCAGCAATTTACCACATCAGCATTTTTTCACCTTTTTAATAACAAGTTTCTGTTGGAATTTAGACGTGTGGCAACGTCGATCTATTTCCGTACTTACACCACCAACAGAAGCCCAATTGTCTCATTTAAGAAGCCCAACCGTCTGTCCCCGCGTCCACTTCCGTTTCCATCTCTCTGCCCCCAAATAAGCGATCGATCGTTTCCCTGGCAACAATACATGCGGGTGGCAGGGGGCGAGCTCTACGTGTGGTACGCTCCTCTGGCCAGCCGACCACTGGTCCACGGCCGATCCGGTGACGAGGCCTTGACTCTCTTGGGGTGTCTTTCTATTGCCGGTGGGATTTGGTCCGGTGCTTTGTAGCGTCGTCGAGATGGAGGCGGTGCTGCTGCTTTCCCTTTGGTCCGATCGAAGTCTCAACCTCCACCGGTGAGCCATACACTCGTCTTCTCCATCTTCTCTATTGCATCTATCTCCAACGTGGGCTTAGCTTTTCATTCGTAATTTTAAGTCAACGTGAGAGCAGGTCATCTTCCAACCTCATAGCCTGTTGATAGCCGAATGAAGCCGCCAGTGCCTATTTCAGTTGATCAATTCTCAAGTGTATCTGTTTTTTTAGGGTCACTCATATATCAGGTTTTTTTAGGGTCTCTCATGTATCAGGTGAGTCCAAATTCCAATCTTCCAGGAATGTCTTGCTGCTTTACCATGTCAACAACATGTAGATGACTGAATACGTCCACTTCTATGTAACCACGCCGATAAATTTGTAGCATTCCCTAAACAAACACAACAACATGTATATATTTGAAATATGTAGAAAGTAAAGGTAATGAAAATATAACTACAAATTTGGGACCTAAAATTTCCCGTCGCACCTGTGAAGTCCAGGTCGTGCAGAAGGAGGCTAGGAAGATGCGCATAGCGGTTCTTTCTCTCCCTGCCTCCTACATATCTCTTCTATAGCAGGCACCGGCTACGCGTTCCTCTCTAATTGAGATCGAGTGGATCAGCATTGCCTCACAAGGTAATCGCCAAAGTTTTTCACGACTGAAAATCATTTGGCCTATATCGTTGTCTGATCGATGTTCTTGGGCGGATGCCTTCAGATCTTTGCTACCCGACGGCTATGACTCCGCATCCAACCTCGCCAGCCCTCGCGATTGCCAGGCAAGGAGCTGTAGTGATCCTTCTTCAAATTTTGTGGAGTGTTGTAAAATCATGATCATATACAATTTTAGAAGGTCAGAGATCCCCTGATTGTTTTTTCTAAAGAACATGTGTTCAGAATTTTTGCCATGTATATCTTGATTGCAGGTTATCCAAAGGAGTGCAGGTTAAACCATGTTGAGATATTCCAGGTTATCCAAAAGACATGGAAGTACAATAAGGGATCCGACGCATGGATCACATGGGTATCATACTTTGCATTTGTTTGAGGGCATGTCCATCTTGATCTCTTTTGGATTCAGCAAGAAAAAAAATAAATCGACATTCAACAGTAGGGTCATCAAATTATCTAATGTAAGATTGTTTATTCTAACATTTTTAGATTATTGATTCTCAAGTCACCTGGCCAGGTAACTCCAGGTTATGATGATATTTTTCCATTAACATTAATGTTTTAGTTGATGTGAATAAAACTATTCACTTTGGAGTTATTTTGGAGAAGTATGCATTCTTTTATCATGATCTCACAATCTGCATCCAAAAACTATTACATCAAGTTTAAATTATATATCTGACAAAAAGTAGTATAGTAGCGTATACCTTTAATAAAAAATATCACAGAAGAACTTCTGCATGACCCTGTTGCCATCTTCTCATATGCAAAAGTACACATGTTTCTCTAATCGGAATTTATGCAATTTAATAACAAAGGATTTATGTAGTTGAATAACAATGTGTCAACTACTTTGTTAGAGATTGTCGTCAAAACATGCTATTTATGGTTTCCTTGTGGTGTTTGAGCGTGAGTTTGCTCCATAAGTAAGTTCATATTTATGGTTTCCTCATGGTGTTTGAGCGTGAATTTGCTCCATAACTAAGTTGCTTACACGACAGTGGGCATATTTATGGTTTCCTCATGGAGTATTTTTAGTCCTTTCACATTTGTTGTTGTTCCAGGGAGTTGACAAGTGGAAGACCTTCTCGACTGTATCACCAATCATAGTAAATAGAAGCGACCCTAAATTGAATGATGGATTTGAAATAGAATTGGGAATTTGTACGCTCAATAGAAAAGTTAATTGTATGGACAAGGTTAGAAGCTATCGCAATGTACCCACTATTTTATGCTTTCTTATCCTTACCTCCTCCCAAATTTGTATATATTTTCTCAGTAGTTTCGCATGCTAATGTGCCACAAAATTGTTCATATTTTTTCCATCTACCGGTAAGAAAAATCACAACAAGTACCCGCAGCAACGCGCGGGGTATCATCTAGTTTGGAGAATAGTTCGGGTATTTGCATGAACCCTTGTGCTACAAGACTCACTCTATGCCGCACCACCTCGTTGTTCTCATTCCGTTTTTGGAAGAAAAAATGTGTAGGTATTTATGTTGTGACACCTTCCCTTTATTGAGCAAGATTATTTCTACTTGGAATGGACACATTGCTTGAGTTTGACACGAGTGTTGTTCGCACTTTGTCATGGCCATGGTTTTTGGATCCGAATCATTTGAAAGATTATTTGCAATCTAGTTGAGAAATGTATGTTGGCATCTATAGACTTCCAGTTATATGTTTCTCTAGAATCTATACATGTATATATAGTTGATGGAAATATCCATACACTTGGTGGTTGCTCGCAATTTCCCAATGCGCTTGAGTCTAGGTATTCTGTTGTCCCAACCAATGTCTGCAAGCTGGATCTGGCTTGTGGAGGTTGCCATTCCACTGGGTGTATACTACCCATTAGGCGTTTGTCAATGTTGAGTTGATTTGCATTTCCTGACTCTGGGTTTTTCTCCTCAATTTTCTTTGTTGCTTGCGAGAAGCTGGTTCCCCCCCCCCCCCCCCCCCCCCCCCCCCCCCCCCCCCCCCCCCCCCCCCCCCCCCCCCCCCCCCCCCCCCCCCCCCCCCCCCCCCCCCCCCCCCCCCCCCCCCCCCCCCCCCCCCCCCCCCCCCCCCCCCCCCCCCCCCCCCCCCCCCCCCCCCCCCCCCCCCCCCCCCCCCCCCCCCCCCCCCCCCCCCCCCCCCCCCCCCCCCCCGGATTGATCTTTATCACTCTATCCTGTATGTCTAGATTCAGAAATGGTTTGGTAAAATCTTGTGTCCAAAGAGTTAAGCTCATTATATGAACTTCACTTTAGAATTGCAACTTACCAACTTCACATTGGGGTCATGCAGTTTTACACACTCTTGACCAAACTGCACAGTATATTCCCCTCTACCTTTGATACGTGGAAATCTACCAAGTATTTCTCATCAATTTAGTTACACACCGATATCACCACCCTGACATATATAATTGGCTCTTCACCATATATTTGCTATCTATGTGAGGAATACCTATATTTCCGTCAATGTCTCAAGCCCCTCACACAGGGGGTTATTAAAGGTTAGTATGACTATTCAACAAGGAACATTTCCAGGTATTAGGGGAGATTTCAAGTACTAGAAAGAATGACATGAAATTAGTAGAATGTCTAAATTTCTACCTCAAATCCACATACTCAAAGATCTGAATCCATGTTTAGAAGTTTTGCAACACATTGCAAATAATCTGCCAGATTCATTTACTGATCTGAAAGGTGTAACAAAGTACTTAAGTCCGGATGGAAACGCGCCCAAAGGAGTGGAGGTACCAATGGAAACCACTCAACTCCTTGTTCTTGGAAAGATGGGGAGTAGCACAACCTCTGTCCCAGAACCAGCTTCTCGCAAGCAACAAAGAAAATTGAGGAGAAAAACCCAGAGTCAGGAAATGCAAATCAACTCAACATTGACAAACGCCTAATGGGTAGTATACACCTAGTGGAATGGCAACCTCCACAAGCCAGATCCAGCTTGCAGACATTGGTTGGGACAACAGAATACCTAGACTCAAGCGCATTGGGAAATTGCGAGCAACCCCCAAGTGTATGGATATTTCCATCAACTATATATATACATGTATAGATTCTAGAGAAACATATAACTGGAAGTCTATAGATGCCAACATACATTTCTCAACTAGATTGCAAATAACCTTTCAAATGATTCGGATCCAAAAACCATGGCCATGACAAAGTGCGAACAACACTCGTGTCAAACCCAAGCAATGTGTCCATTCCAAGTAGAAATAATCTTGCTCAATAAAGGGAAGGTGTCACAACATAAATACCTACACATTTTTTCTTCCAAAAAAGGAATGAGAACAACGAGGTGGTGGGGCATAGAGTGAGTCTTGTAGCACAAGGGTTCATGCAAATACCCGAACTATTCTCCAAACTAGATGATACCCCGTGCATTGCTGCGGGTACTTGTTGTGATTTTTCTTACCGGTAGATGGAAAAAATATGAACAATTTTGTGGCACATTAGCATGCGAAACTACTGAGAAAATATATACAAATTTGGGAGGAGGTAAGGATAAGAAAGCATAAAACAGTGGGTACATTGCGAAAGCTTCTAACCTTGTCCATACAATTAACTTTTCTATTGAGCATACAAATTCCCAATTCTATTTCAAATCCATCATTCAATTTAGGGTCGCTTCTATTTACTATGATTGGTGATACAGTCGAGAAGGTCTTCCACTTGTCAACTCCCTGGAACAACAACAAATGTGAAAGGACTAAAAATACTCCATAAGGAAACCATAAATATGCCCACTGTCGTGTAAGCAACTTAGTTATGGAGCAAATTCACCCAAGAACATCGATCAGACAACGATATAGGCCAAAAGATTTTCAGTCGTGAAAAACTTTGGCGATTACCTTGTGAGGCGACACTGATCCACTCGATCTCAATTAGAGAGGAACGCGTAGCCGGTGCCTGCTATAGAAGAGATATGTAGGAGGCAGGGAGAGAAAGAACCGCTATGCGCATCTTCCTAGCCTCCTTCTGCACGACCTGGACTTCACAGGTGCGACGGAAAATTTCAGGTCCCAAATTTGTAGTTATATTTTCATTACCTTTACTTTCTACATATTTCAAATATATACATGTTGTTGTGTTTGTTTAGGGAATGCTACAAATTTATCGGCGTGGTTACATAGAAGTGGACGTATTCAGTCATCTACATGTTGTTGACATGGTAAAGCAGCAAGACATTCCTGGAAAATTGGAATTTGGACTCAACTGATACATGAGAGACCCTAAAAAAACCTGATATATGAGTGACCCTAAAAAAACCAGATACACTTGAGAATTGATCAACTGAAACAGGCACCGGCGGCTTCATTCGGCTATCAATAGGCTATGAGGTTGGAAGATGACCTGCTCTCACGTTGACTTAAAATTACGAATGAAAAGCTAAGCCCACGTTGGAGATAGATGCAATAGAGAAGATGGAGAAGACGAGTGTATGGCTCACCGGTGGAGGTTGAGACTTCGATCGGACCAAAGGGAAAGCAGCAGCACCGCCTCCATCTCGACGACGCTACAAAGCACCGGACCAAATCCCACGGGCAACAGAAAGACACCCCAAGAGAGTCAAGGCCTCGCCACGGGATCAGCCACGGACCAGCGGTCGGCCGGCCAGAGGAGTGTACCACACGTAGAGCTCGCCCCCTGCCACCCGCATGTATTGTTGCCAGGGAAACGATCGATCCCTTATTTGGGGGCAGAGAGATGGAAACGGAAGTGGACGCGGGGACAGACGGTTGGGCTTCTTAAATGAGACAATTGGGCTTCTGTTGGTGGTGTAAGTACGGAAATAGATCGACGTTGCCACACGTCTAAATTCCAACAGAAATTTGTTATTAAAAAGGTGAAAAAATGCTGATGTGGCAAATTGCTGAGGTGGATAGGCTGCATGTCAAGAGAAATAAGGTAGTGGGGATGAACTATTTAGGTATTATAGATGTGGAATGTATTTATGATACCTTTTATCATTGGTAGTACAAAATCATCTATGCAGTTGATAGATGAAGTAATTACATATCCATATGGATCACTAGATTTGGACATATATGGTTCCCAATGAAATATCAATTCTGAGTCAAAATGCAAAACACAACATACATAGTGTAAAAATCAATAAATCACCATACAGCTAATTGTTGTCGGTACATTTCGTACAACTAGCATAGTGAGTTACTTATACACAAGGATTACTCCATGATTACCCATGCATGTTCGTCATACACAAGTATTACTTCCGCAATGACGAAGCACGTGATCATCTAAAGACGGAATTTGAGATAAAGGATTTAGGGTAATGCCATCACTTGAGACTGCAACTCGCGCATCTTCACTCATGTATTATGGTACATCTTATTGCCTATATCTAAAATATATTGGAGAAAAATTCATTATGTGTGACGCCCCTCATACGTCTCCATCGTCTCTACTTTTCCTAAGCTTTTGCTCTTGTTTTGGACTCTAATTTGCATGATTTGAATGAAACTAACCCGGACTGGCGCTGTTTTCAGCAGAACTACCATGGTGTTGTTTGTTGGAAATATGCCCTAGAGGCAATAATAAAATGGTTATTATTATATTTCCTTGTTCATGATAATTGTCTATTGTTCATGCTATAATTGTGTTATCCGAAAATCGTAATACATGTGTGAATACATAGGCCACAGCATGTCCCTAGTGAGCCTCTAGTTGACTAGCTCGTTGATCAATAGATGGTTACGGTTTCCTGACCATGGACATTGGATGTCGTTGATAACGGGATCACATCATTAGGAGAATGATGTGATGGACAAGACCCAATCCTAAGCATAGCACAAGATCGTGTAATTTGTCCGCTAAAGCTTTTATAATGTCAAGTATCATTTCCTTAGACCATGAGATTGTGCAACTCCCGGATACCGTAGGAATGCTTTGGGTGTGCCAAACGTCACAACGTAACTGGGTGGCTATAAAGGTACACTACGGGTATCCCCGAAAGTATCTGTTGGGTTGGCACGAATCGAGACTGGGATTTGTCACTCCGTGTGACGGAGAGGTATCTCTGGGCCCACTCGGTAGGACATCATCATAATGAGCTCAATGTGATCAAGGAGTTGATCACGGGATGATGTGTTACGGAACGAGTAAAGAGACTTGCCGGTAACGAGATTGAACAAGGTATAGGAATACCGATGATCGAATCTCGGGCAAGTATCATACCGGTAGACAAAGGGAATTATGTACGGGATTGATTGAATCCCCAACATCGTGGTTCATCCGATGAGATCATCGTGGAGCATGTGGGAGCCAACATGGGTATCCAGATCCCGCTGTTGGTTATTGGCCGGAGAGATGTCTCGGTCATGTCTACATGCCTCCCGAACCCGTAGGGTCTACACACTTAAGGTTCGGTGACGCTAGAGTTGTTATGAAATATTGTACGTGGTAACCGAGGGTTGTTCAGAATCTCGGATGAGATCCCGAACATCATGAGGAGTTCCGGAATGGTCCGGAGGTAAAGAATTATATATGGGATACCTAGTTTCGGCCACCGGAAATAGTTCGGGGGTCACCGGAATTGTTCCGGGACCACTGAAGGGGTTCCGGGGGTCCACCGGGAGGGGCCACCTCACCCGGAGGACTTAGTGGGCTGAATAGGGGAGGGAACCAGCCCATAGTGGGCTGGTGCGCCTTCCCCCCAGGGCCCAAGGCGCCTAGGGTTCAAACCCTAGGGGGTGGGGGCGCCCCACCTGACTTGGAGGGCAAGAACCCCCCTGGCCGCCGGGCCCCCTAGGGGAACCCTAGATGGGTTCGGCCCCCTCCCCCTTAGGCTATATAAGGGGAGGGGATGGGAGGGGGGGCGCACCCCCTACACCTTGGCGCAGCCCCCTCCCTCTTCCAACACCTCCTCCTCCTCCGTTGGCTTGGTGAAGCCCTGTCGGAGCTCCACGTCTTCCTCCACCACCACGCCGTCGTGCTATTGGAGTTCTCCATCAAATTCTCCTCCCTCCTTGCTGGATCAAGAAGGAGGAGACGTCTCCGGGCTGCACGTGTGTTGAATGCGGAGGCACCGTTGTTCGGTGCTTAGATCGGATTCGGCCGCGATCTGAATCGCTTCGTGTATGACTCCATCGACCGCGTTCTTGCAACGCTTCCGTTTTCGCGATCTTCAAGGGTATGAAGATGCACTCCCCTCTCTCTCTCGTTGCTAGTAAACTCCATAGATTGATATTGGTGATGCGTAGAATTTTTTTTAATTTTTGCTACGATCCCCAACAGTGGCATCATGGGCTAGGTCTATGCGTAGTTTCTATGCACGAGTAGAACACAAGTTGTTGTGGGCGTCGATTTTGTCAATTTACTTGCCGTTACTAGTCTTATCTTGATTCGGCGGCATCGTGGGATGAAGCGGCCCGGACCGACCTTACACGTACGCTTACGTGAGACAGGTTCCACCGACTGACATGCACTAGTTGCATAAGGTGGCTAGCGGGCGTCTGTCTCTCCCACTTTAGTCGGATCGGATTCGATGAAAAGGGTCCTTATGAAGGGTAAATAGAAATTGGCATATCACGTTGTGGTTTTGGCGTAGGTAAGAAACGTTCTTGCTAGAAACCTATAGCAGCCACGTAAAAATTTGCAACAACAATTAGAGGACGTCTAACTTGTTCTTGCAGCATATGCCGTGTGATGTGATATGGCCAAAAGGATGTGATGAATGATATATGTGATGTATGAGATTGATCATGTTCTTGTAATAGGAATCACGACTTGCATGTCGATGAGTATGACAACCGGCAGGAGCCATAGGAGTTGTCTTAATTTATTGTATGACCTGCGTGTCAATGAAAATGCCATGTAATTACTTTGCTTTATTGCTAACCGTTAGCCATAGTAGTAGAAGTAATAGTTGGCGAGACAACTTCATGAAGACACGATGATGGAGATCATGATGATGGAGATCATGATGATGGAGATCATGATGATGGAGATCATGGTGTCATGCCGGTGACGATGATGATCATGGCGCCCCGAAGATGGAGATCAAAAGGAGCAAAATGATATTGGCCATATCATGTCACTATTTGATTACATGTGATGTTTATCATGTTTTTACATCTTATTTGCTTAGAACGACGGTAGCATAAATAAGATGATCCCTCGCTAAAATTTCAAGAAAGTGTTCCCCCTAACTGTGCACCGTTGCGAAGGTTCGTTGTTTCGAAGCACCACGTGATGATCGGGTGTGATAGATTCTAACGTTCGAATACAACGGGTGTAAGAAAGATTTACACATGCGAAACACTTAGGTTGACTTGACGAGCCTAGCATGTACAGACATGGCCTCGGAACACGGAAGACCGAAAGGTCGAACATGAGTCGTATAGAAGATACGATCAACATGGAGATGTTCACCGTTGATGACTAGTCCGTCTCACGTGATGATCGGACACGGCCTAGTCGATTCGGATCATGTATCACTTAGATGACTAGAGGGATGTCTATCTGAGTGGGAGTTCATTAATAATTTGATTAGATGAACTTAATTATCATGAACTTAGTCAAAAATCTTTACAATATGTCTTGTAGATCAAATGGCCCACGCTAATGTTGCCCTCAACTTCAACGCGTTCCTAGAGAAAACCAAGCTGAAAGACGATGGTAGCAACTACACGGACTGGGTCCGTAACCTGAGGATTATCCTCATAGTTGCCAAGAAAGCATATGTCCTTGAAGCACCGCTAGGTGACGCACCTGTTTTCCCAGCAACTCAAGACGTTATGAACGCCTGGCAGTCGCGTAGTGATGATTACTCCCTGGTTCAGTGCGGCATGCTCTACAGCTTAGAACCGGGGCTCCAAAAGCATTTTGAGCAACATGGAGCATATGAGATGTTCCAAGAGCCTAAAATGGTTTTCCAAGCTCATGCCCGGGTTGAGAGATATGAAGTCTCCGACAAGTTCTACAGTTGTAAGATGGAGGAGAATAGTTCTGTCAGCGAGCACATACTCAAAATGTCTGGGTTGCACAACCGCTTGTCTCAGCTGGGAGTTAATCTCCCGGATGACGCGGTCGTTGATAGAATCCTTCAGTCGCTTCCACCTAGCTACAAGAGCTTTGTGATGAACTTCAATATGCAGGGGATGGAGAAAACCATTCCTGAGGTATATTCAATGCTGAAATTAGCGGAGGTGGAAATCAAAAAGGAACATCAAGTGTTGATGGTGAATAAAACCACTAAGTTCAAGAAAGGCAAGGGTAAAAAGAGCTTCAAGAAGGACGGCAAGGGAGTTGCCGCGCCAGGTAAGCAAGCTGCCGAGAAGAAGCCAAAGAATGGACCCAAGCCTGAGACTGAGTGCTTTTATTGCAAGGGAAACGGTCACTGGAAGCGGAACTGCCCCAAGTACTTAGCGGACAAGAAGGCCGGCAACACCAAAGGTATATGTGATATACATGTTATTGATGTGTACCTTACCAGCACTCGTAGTAGCTCCTGGGTATTTGATACCGGTGTGGTTGCTCATATTTGTAACTCAAAACAGGAGCTGTGGAATAAGCGGAGACTGGCGAAGGACGAGGTGACGATGCGCGTCGGGAATGGTTCCAAGGTCGATGTGATCGCCGTCGGCACGCTACCTCTACATTTACCTACGGGATTAGTTTTAAACCTCAATAATTGTTATTTAGTACCAGCTTTGAGCATGAACATTGTATCTGGATCTCGTTTAATGCGAGATGGCTACTCATTTAAATCCGAGAATAATGGTTGTTCTATTTATATGAGAGATATGTTTTATGGTCATGCCCCGCTGGTCAATGGTTTATTTTTATTGAATCTCGAGCGTGATGTTACACATATTCATAGTATGAATGCCAAGAAATGTAAGGTTGATAATGATAGTCCCACATACTTGTGGCACTGCCGCCTTGGTCACATTGGTGTCAAACGCATGAAGAAACTCCATGCAGATGGACTTTGGAGTCTCTTGATTATGAATCATTTGACAAGTGCGAACCATGCCTCATGGGCAAAATGACCAAGACTCCGTTCTCCGGAACAATGGAGCGAGCAACCAACTTATTAGAAATCATACATACTGATGTGTGTGGTCCAATGAGCGTTGAGGCTCGCGGTGGCTATCGTTATGTTCTCACCCTCACTGATGACTTAAGTAGATATGGGTATGTCTACTTAATGAAACACAAGTCTGAGACCTTTGAAAAGTTCAAGGAATTTCAGAGTGAGGTTGAAAATCAACGTGACAGGAAAATAAAGTTCTTACGATCAGATCATGGAAGGGAATATTTGAGTCATGAATTTGGCACGCACTTAAGGAAATGTGGAATTGTTTCACAACTCACACCGCCTGGAACACCTCAGCGTAATGGTGTGTCCGAACGTCGTAATCGCACTCTATTGGATATGGTGCGATCTATGATGTCTCTTACCGATCTACCGCTATCATTTTGGGGTATGCTTTAGAGACTGCCGCATTCACTTTAAATAGGGCTCCGTCGAAATCCGTTGAGACGACACCGTATGAATTATGGTTTGGGAAGAAACCTAAGCTGTCGTTTCTAAAAGTTTGGGGATGCGATGCTTATGTCAGGAAACTTCAACCTGAAAAGCTCGAACCCAAGTCGGAAAAATGCGTCTTCATAGGATACCCTAAGGAAACTATTGGGTATACCTTCTACCTCAGGTCTGAAGGCAAGATCTTTGTTGCCAAGAATGGATCCTTTCTAGAGAAAGAGTTTCTCTCGAAAGAAGTAAGTGGGAGGAAAGTAGAACTTGATGAGGTATTGCCTCTTGAACCGAAGAGTAGCGCAGCTCAGGAAGATGTTTCTGTGGTGCCTGCACCAACTAGAGAGGAAGTTAATGATGATGATCATGAAACTTCAGATCAAGTTGCTACTGAACTTCATAGGTCCACAAGGACATGTTCCGCACCAGAGTGGTACGGCAACCCTGTCCTGGAAATCATGTTGTTAGACAATGGTGAACCTTCGAACTATGAAGAAGCGATGGTGGGCCCGGATTCTGACAAATGGCTTGAAGCCATGAAATCCGAGATAGGATCCATGTATGAAAACGAAGTATGGACTTTGACTGACTTGCCCGATGATCGGCGAGCCATAGAAAATAAATGGATCTTTAAGAAGAAGACAGACGCGGATGGTAATGTGACCATCTATAAGACTCGGCTTGTCGCTAAGGGTTGTCGACAAGTTCAAGGGGTTGACTATGATGAGACCTTCTCACCCGTAGTGAAGCTGAAGTCCGTCCGAATCATGTTAGCAATTGCCGCATTCTATGATTATGAGATATGGCAAATGGACGTCAAAACGGCATTCCTTAATGGTTTCCTTAAGGAAGAATTGTATATGATGCAGCCGGAAGGTTTTGTCGATCCTCAGAATGCTGACAAGGTATGCAAGCTCTAGCGCTCAATCTATGGGCTGGTGCAAGCATCTCGGAGTTGGAACATTCGCTTTGATGAGATGATCAAAGCGTTTGGATTTACACAGACTTATGGAGAAGCCTGTGTTTACAAGAAAGTGAGTGGGAGCTCTGTAGCATTTCTCATATTATATGTGGATGACATACTATTGATGGGAAATGATATAGAATTCTTGGAAAGCTTAAAGGCCTACTTGAATAAGTGTTTTTCAATGAAGGACCTTGGAGAAGCTGCTTACATATTGGGCATCAAGATCTATAGAGATAGATCGAGACGCCTCATTGGTCTTTCACAAAGCACATACCTTGACAAGATATTGAAGAAGTTCAATATGGATCAATCCAACAAGGGGTTCTTGCCTGTGTTGCAAGGTGTGAGATTGAGCACGGCTCAATGCCCGACCACGGCAGAAGATAGAGAAAAGATGAATGTCATCCCCTATGCCTCGGCCATAGGGTCTATTATGTATGCCATGCTGTGTACCAGACCTGATGTGAACCTCGCCGTAAGTTTGGTAGGAAGGTACCAAAGTAATCCCAGCATGGAACACTGGACAGCGGTCAAGAACATCCTGAAGTACCTGAAAAGGACTAAGGATATGTTTCTCATTTATGGAGGTGACGAAGAGCTCGTCGTAAAGGGTTACGTCGATGCTAGCTTCGACACAGATCTGGATGACTCCAAGTCACAAACCGGATACGTGTATATTTTGAATGGTGGGGCAGTCAGCTGGTGCAGTTGCAAGCAAAGCGTCGTGGCGGCATCTACATGTGAAGCGGAGTACATGGCAGCCTCGGAGGCATCACATGAAGCAATCTGGATGAAGGAGTTCATTACTGACCTAGGAGTTATTCCCAATGCGTCGGGCCCGATGACTCTCTTCTGTGACAACACTGGAGCTATTGCCCTTGCCAAGGAGCCCAGGTTTCACAAGAAGACTAGGCATATCAAGCGTCGCTTCAACTCCATACGTGAAAATGTTCAAGATGGAGACATAGATATTTGTAAAGTGCATACGGACCTGAATGTCGCAGATCCGCTGACTAAACCCCTTCCACGAGCAAAACATGATCAACACCAGAACTCTATGGGTGTTCGATTCATCACAATGTAACTAGACTATTGACTCTAGTGCAAGTGGGAGACTGTTGGAAATATGCCCTAGAGGCAATAATAAAATGGTTATTATTATATTTCCTTGTTCATGATAATTGTCTATTGTTCATGCTATAATTGTGTTATCCGGAAATCGTAATACATGTGTGAATACATAGGCCACAGCATGTCCCTAGTGAGCCTCTAGTTGACTAGCTCGTTGATCAATAGATGGTTATGGTTTCCTGACCATGGACATTGGATGTCGTTGATAACGGGATCACATCATTAGGAGAATGATGTGATGGACAAGACCCAATCCTAAGCATAGCACAAGATCGTGTAGTTCGTCCGCTAAAGCTTTTATAATGTCAAGTATCATTTCCTTAGACCATGAGATTGTGCAACTCCCGGATACCGTAGGAATGCTTTGGGTGTGCCAAATGTCACAACGTAACTGGGTGGCTATAAAGGTACACTACGGGTATCCCCGAAAGTATCTGTTGGGTTGGCACGAATCGAGACTGGGATTTGTCACTCCGTGTGACGGAGAGGTATCTCTGGGCCCACTCAGTAGGACATCATCATAATGAGCTCAATGTGATCAAGGAGTTGATCACGGGATGATGTGTTACGGAAGGAGTAAAGAGACTTGCAGGTAACGAGATTGAACAAGGTATAGGAATACCGACGATCGAATCTCGGGCAAGTATCATACCGGTAGACAAAGGGAATTGTGTACGGGGTTGATTGAATCCCCGACATCGTGGTTCATCCGATGAGATCATCGTGGAGCATGTGGGAGCAAACATGGGTATCCAGATCCCGCTGTTGGTTATTGGCCGGAGAGATGTCTCGGTCATGTCTACATGCCTCCCGAACCCGTAGGGTCTACACACTTAAGGTTCGGTGACGCTAGAGTTGTTATGAAATATTGTACATGGTAACCGAGGGTTGTTCGGAGTCCCGGATGAGATCTCGGACATCATGAGGAGTTCCGGAATGGTCCGGAGGTAAAGAATTATATATGGGATACCTAGTTTCGGCCACCGAAAATAGTTCGGGGGTCACCGGAATTGTTCCGGGGCCACTGAAGGGGTTCCGGGGGTCCACCGGGAGGGGCCACCTCACCTGGAGGACTTAGTGGGCTGAATAGGGGAAGGAACCAGCCCATAGTGGGCTGGTGCGCCTTCCCCCCAGGGCCCAAGGCGCCTAGGGTTCAAACCCTAGGGGGTGGGGGCGCCCCACCTGACTTGGGGGGCAAGAACCCCCCCTTGGCCGCCGGCCCCCCTAGGGGAACCCTAGATGGGTTCGGCCCCCTTCCCCTTAGCCTATATAAGGGGAGGGGATGGGAGGGGGGCGCACCCCCTACACCTTGGCGTAGCCCCCTCCCTCTTCCAACACCTCCTCCTCCTCCTCCGTTGGCTTGGCGAAGCCCTGTCGGAGCTCCACGTCTTCCTCCACCACCACGCCGTCGTGCTGTTGGAGTTCTCCATCAACTTCTCCTCCCTCCTTGCTGGATCAAGAAGGAGGAGACGTCTCCGGGCTGCACGTGTGTTGAACGCGGAGGCACCGTTGTTCGGTGCTTAGATCGGATTCGGCCGTGATCTGAATCGCTTCGTGTACGACTCCACCGACCGCGTTCTTGCAACGCTTCCGTTTTCACGATCTTCAAGGGTATGAAGATGCACTCCCCTCTCTCTCGTTGCTAGTAAACTCCATAGATTGATCTTGGTGATGCATAGAAATTTTTTTAATTTCTGTTACGATCCCCAACATTGTTTTTGTGCAGAAATAAAAGTTCTCGGAATGGAACGAAACTTTTTGTAGAATTATTTTACAATGAAAGAAAAATACTAGAGCCAGGAACCACCGGAGGGGGGCCCCTGGCTGGGCACAAGACACCAGGGCACCCCCCCCTGGCGTGCCCTGGTGTGTTATTCCCACCTCGTGGCCCCGCAGACCCTAATTCCGACACTATAAAATCCTATTTTCAGAGAGAAAAATTAAGGAGGAAGTTTCATCGCGTTTCACGATACGGAGCCGCCGCCACCTCCTGTTCTTCATTGGGAGGCCAGATCTGGAGCCCGTTCGGGGCTCCGGAGAGGGGAATCTTCGGTCTTCGTCCTCACCAACCCTCCTTCATCGCCAATTCCATGATGCTTCCCACCGGGAGTGAGTAATTTCTTCGTATGCTTGTGGGCCACCAGGGCGCCCCAAGCCCGGGGGCGCGCCCACCCCCCAAGGCACTTCTAGTAGGCTTGTGGGCCCCAGACATATCCCGCAACCCTAACTCCAACTCCATAAGTACCTATTCAGCCAAAAAAATCTGAGAGAAGGAATCATCACGTTTTACGATACAGAGCCACCGCCACCTCCTGTTCTTCATCGGGAAGGCTGATCTGGAGTCCGTTTTGGGCTCCAGAGAGGGGGATTCGACATCGTCGTCATCATCAACCTTCCTCCATCACCAATTTCGTGATGCTCACCATCGGGAGTGAGTAATTCCTTCGTAGGCTTGCTGGACAGTGATGGGTTGGATGTAATTTATCATGTAATCGAGTTAGTTTTGTTACGGCTTGATCCCTAGTATCCACTATGTTCTGAGATCGA
>JAAAWM010009569.1:0-25171 GCA_036873465.1 Thinopyrum obtusiflorum | reverse complement strand
AAGAAAGGGTTCTTGCCTGTGTTACAAGGTGTGAAGTTGAGTCAGACTCAATGTCCGACCACTGCAGAAGATAGAGAGAAAATGTAAGATGTTCCCTATGCTTCAGACATAGGCTCTATCATGTATGCAATGCTGTGTACCAGACCTGATGTGTGCCTTGCTATTAGTTTAGCATGGAGGTACCAAAGTAATCTAGGAGTGGATCACTGGACAGCGGTCAAGAACATCCTGAAATACCTGAAAAGGACTAAGGATATGTTTCTCGTTTATGGAGGTGACAAAGAGCTCGTCATAAATGGTTACGTCGATGCAAGCTTTGACACTGATCCAGACGATTCACAATCGCAAACCGGATACGTGTTTATATTGAACGGTGGAGCTGTCAGTTGGTGCAGTTCTAAACAAAGCGTCGTGGTGGGATCTACGTGTGAAGCAGAGTACATAGCTGCTTCGGAAGCAGCAAATGAAGGAGTCTGGATGAAGGAGTTCATATCCAATCTAGGTGTCATACCTAATGCATCGGGTCCAATGAAAATCTTTTGTGACAATACTGGTGCAATTGCCTTGGCAAAGGAATCCAGATTTCACAAGAGAACCAAACATATCAAGAGACGCTTCAATTCCATCCGGGATCAAGTCCAGGTGGGAGACATAGAGATTTGCAAGATACATATGGATCTGAATGTTGCAGACCCATTGACTAAGCCTCTTCCACGAGCAAAACATGATCAGCACCAAGACTCCATGGGTGTTAGAATCATTACTGTGTAATCTAGATTATTGACGCTAGTGCAAGTGGGAGACTGAAGGAAATATGCCCTAGAGGCAACAATAAAGTTATTATTTATTTCCTCATATCATGATAAATGTTTATTATTCATGCTAGAATTGTATTAATCGGAAACATAATACATGTGTGAATACATAAACAAACATAGTGTCACTAGTATGCCTCTACTTGACTAGCTCGTTAATCAAAGATGGTTAAGTTTCCTAGCCATAGACATGAGTTGTCATTTGATAAACGGGGGGGGGGGGGGGGGGGGGGGGGGGGGGGGGGGGGGGGGGGGGGGGGGGGGGGGGGGGGGGGGGGGGGGGGGGGGGGGGGGGGGGGGGGGGGGGGGGGGGGGGGGGGGGGGGGGGGGGGGGGGGGGGGGGGGGGGGGGGGGGGGGGGGGGGGGGGGGGGGGGGGGGGGGGGGGGGGGGGGGGGGGGGGGGGGGGGGGGGGGGGGGGGGGGGGGGGGGGGGGGGGGGGGGGGGGGGGGGGGGGGGGGGGGGGGGGGGGGGGGGGGGGGGGGGGGGGGGGGGGGGGGGGGGGGGGGGGGGGGGGGGGGGGGGGGGGGGGGGGGGGGGGGGGGGGGGGGGGGGGGGGGGGGGGGGGGGGGGGGGGGGGGGGGGGGGGGGGGGGGGGGGGGGGGGGGGGGGGGGGGGGGGGGGGGGGGGGGGGGGGGGGGGGGGGGGGGGGGGGGGGGGGGGGGGGGGGGGGGGGGGGGGGGGGGGGGGGGGGGGGGGGGGGGGGGGGGGGGGGGGGGGGGGGGGGGGGGGGGGGGGGGGGGGGGGGGGGGGGGGGGGGGGGGGGGGGGGGGGGGGGGGGGGGGGGGGGGGGGGGGGGGGGGGGGGGGGGGGGGGGGGGGGGGGGGGGGGGGGGGGGGGGGGGGGGGGGGGGGGGGGGGGGGGGGGGGGGGGGGGGGGGGGGGGGGGGGGGGGGGGGGGGGGGGGGGGGGGGGGGGGGGGGGGGGGGGGGGGGGGGGGGGGGGGGGGGGGGGGGGGGGGGGGGGGGGGGGGGGGGGGGGGGGGGGGGGGGGGGGGGGGGGGGGGGGGGGGGGGGGGGGGGGGGGGGGGGGGGGGGGGGGGGGGGGGGGGGGGGGGGGGGGGGGGGGGGGGGGGGGGGGGGGGGGGGGGGGGGGGGGGGGGGGGGGGGGGGGGGGGGGGGGGGGGGGGGGGGGGGGGGGGGGGGGGGGGGGGGGGGGGGGGGGGGGGGGGGGGGGGGGGGGGGGGGGGGGGGGGGGGGGGGGGGGGGGGGGGGGGGGGGGGGGGGGGGGGGGGGGGGGGGGGGGGGGGGGGGGGGGGGGGGGGGGGGGGGGGGGGGGGGGGGGGGGGGGGGGGGGGGGGGGGGGGGGGGGGGGGGGGGGGGGGGGGGGGGGGGGGGGGGGGGGGGGGGGGGGGGGGGGGGGGGGGGGGGGGGGGGGGGGGGGGGGGGGGGGGGGGGGGGGGGGGGGGGGGGGGGGGGGGGGGGGGGGGGGGGGGGGGGGGGGGGGGGGGGGGGGGGGGGGGGGGGGGGGGGGGGGGGGGGGGGGGGGGGGGGGGGGGGGGGGGGGGGGGGGGGGGGGGGGGGGGGGGGGGGGGGGGGGGGGGGGGGGGGGGGGGGGGGGGGGGGGGGGGGGGGGGGGGGGGGGGGGGGGGGGGGGGGGGGGGGGGGGGGGGGGGGGGGGGGGGGGGGGGGGGGGGGGGGGGGGGGGGGGGGGGGGGGGGGGGGGGGGGGGGGGGGGGGGGGGGGGGGGGGGGGGGGGGGGGGGGGGGGGGGGGGGGGGGGGGGGGGGGGGGGGGGGGGGGGGGGGGGGGGGGGGGGGGGGGGGGGGGGGGGGGGGGGGGGGGGGGGGGGGGGGGGGGGGGGGGGGGGGGGGGGGGGGGGGGGGGGGGGGGGGGGGGGGGGGGGGGGGGGGGGGGGGGGGGGGGGGGGGGGGGGGGGGGGGGGGGGGGGGGGGGGGGGGGGGGGGGGGGGGGGGGGGGGGGGGGGGGGGGGGGGGGGGGGGGGGGGGGGGGGGGGGGGGGGGGGGGGGGGGGGGGGGGGGGGGGGGGGGGGGGGGGGGGGGGGGGGGGGGGGGGGGGGGGGGGGGGGGGGGGGGGGGGGGGGGGGGGGGGGGGGGGGGGGGGGGGGGGGGGGGGGGGGGGGGGGGGGGGGGGGGGGGG
Source organism: Thinopyrum obtusiflorum (assembly GCA_036873465.1). Classification (NCBI taxonomy): domain Eukaryota; kingdom Viridiplantae; phylum Streptophyta; class Magnoliopsida; order Poales; family Poaceae; genus Thinopyrum; species Thinopyrum obtusiflorum. The sequence continues at coordinate 22,261 of JAAAWM010009569.1, read as the reverse complement.
GGGGGGGGGGGGGGGGGGGGGGGGGGGGGGGGGGGGGGGGGGGGGGGGGGGGGGGGGGGGGGGGGGGGGGGGGGGGGGGGGGGGGGGGGGGGGGGGGGGGGGGGGGGGGGGGGGGGGGGGGGGGGGGGGGGGGGGGGGGGGGGGGGGGGGGGGGGGGGGGGGGGGGGGGGGGGGGGGGGGGGGGGGGGGGGGGGGGGGGGGGGGGGGGGGGGGGGGGGGGGGGGGGGGGGGGGGGGGGGGGGGGGGGGGGGGGGGGGGGGGGGGGGGGGGGGGGGGGGGGGGGGGGGGGGGGGGGGGGGGGGGGGGGGGGGGGGGGGGGGGGGGGGGGGGGGGGGGGGGGGGGGGGGGGGGGGGGGGGGGGGGGGGGGGGGGGGGGGGGGGGGGGGGGGGGGGGGGGGGGGGGGGGGGGGGGGGGGGGGGGGGGGGGGGGGGGGGGGGGGGGGGGGGGGGGGGGGGGGGGGGGGGGGGGGGGGGGGGGGGGGGGGGGGGGGGGGGGGGGGGGGGGGGGGGGGGGGGGGGGGGGGGGGGGGGGGGGGGGGGGGGGGGGGGGGGGGGGGGGGGGGGGGGGGGGGGGGGGGGGGGGGGGGGGGGGGGGGGGGGGGGGGGGGGGGGGGGGGGGGGGGGGGGGGGGGGGGGGGGGGGGGGGGGGGGGGGGGGGGGGGGGGGGGGGGGGGGGGGGGGGGGGGGGGGGGGGGGGGGGGGGGGGGGGGGGGGGGGGGGGGGGGGGGGGGGGGGGGGGGGGGGGGGGGGGGGGGGGGGGGGGGGGGGGGGGGGGGGGGGGGGGGGGGGGGGGGGGGGGGGGGGGGGGGGGGGGGGGGGGGGGGGGGGGGGGGGGGGGGGGGGGGGGGGGGGGGGGGGGGGGGGGGGGGGGGGGGGGGGGGGGGGGGGGGGGGGGGGGGGGGGGGGGGGGGGGGGGGGGGGGGGGGGGGGGGGGGGGGGGGGGGGGGGGGGGGGGGGGGGGGGGGGGGGGGGGGGGGGGGGGGGGGGGGGGGGGGGGGGGGGGGGGGGGGGGGGGGGGGGGGGGGGGGGGGGGGGGGGGGGGGGGGGGGGGGGGGGGGGGGGGGGGGGGGGGGGGGGGGGGGGGGGGGGGGGGGGGGGGGGGGGGGGGGGGGGGGGGGGGGGGGGGGGGGGGGGGGGGGGGGGGGGGGGGGGGGGGGGGGGGGGGGGGGGGGGGGGGGGGGGGGGGGGGGGGGGGGGGGGGGGGGGGGGGGGGGGGGGGGGGGGGGGGGGGGGGGGGGGGGGGGGGGGGGGGGGGGGGGGGGGGGGGGGGGGGGGGGGGGGGGGGGGGGGGGGGGGGGGGGGGGGGGGGGGGGGGGGGGGGGGGGGGGGGGGGGGGGGGGGGGGGGGGGGGGGGGGGGGGGGGGGGGGGGGGGGGGGGGGGGGGGGGGGGGGGGGGGGGGGGGGGGGGGGGGGGGGGGGGGGGGGGGGGGGGGGGGGGGGGGGGGGGGGGGGGGGGGGGGGGGGGGGGGGGGGGGGGGGGGGGGGGGGGGGGGGGGGGGGGGGGGGGGGGGGGGGGGGGGGGGGGGGGGGGGGGGGGGGGGGGGGGGGGGGGGGGGGGGGGGGGGGGGGGGGGGGGGGGGGGGGGGGGGGGGGGGGGGGGGGGGGGGGGGGGGGGGGGGGGGGGGGGGGGGGGGGGGGGGGGGGGGGGGGGGGGGGGGGGGGGGGGGGGGGGGGGGGGGGGGGGGGGGGGGGGGGGGGGGGGGGGGGGGGGGGGGGGGGGGGGGGGGGGGGGGGGGGGGGGGGGGGGGGGGGGGGGGGGGGGGGGGGGGGGGGGGGGGGGGGGGGGGGGGGGGGGGGGGGGGGGGGGGGGGGGGGGGGGGGGGGGGGGGGGGGGGGGGGGGGGGGGGGGGGGGGGGGGGGGGGGGGGGGGGGGGGGGGGGGGGGGGGGGGGGGGGGGGGGGGGGGGGGGGGGGGGGGGGGGGGGGGGGGGGGGGGGGGGGGGGGGGGGGGGGGGGGGGGGGGGGGGGGGGGGGGGGGGGGGGGGGGGGGGGGGGGGGGGGGGGGGGGGGGGGGGGGGGGGGGGGGGGGGGGGGGGGGGGGGGGGGGGGGGGGGGGGGGGGGGGGGGGGGGGGGGGGGGGGGGGGGGGGGGGGGGGGGGGGGGGGGGGGGGGGGGGGGGGGGGGGGGGGGGGGGGGGGGGGGGGGGGGGGGGGGGGGGGGGGGGGGGGGGGGGGGGGGGGGGGGGGGGGGGGGGGGGGGGGGGGGGGGGGGGGGGGGGGGGGGGGGGGGGGGGGGGGGGGGGGGGGGGGGGGGGGGGGGGGGGGGGGGGGGGGGGGGGGGGGGGGGGGGGGGGGGGGGGGGGGGGGGGGGGGGGGGGGGGGGGGGGGGGGGGGGGGGGGGGGGGGGGGGGGGGGGGGGGGGGGGGGGGGGGGGGGGGGGGGGGGGGGGGGGGGGGGGGGGGGGGGGGGGGGGGGGGGGGGGGGGGGGGGGGGGGGGGGGGGGGGGGGGGGGGGGGGGGGGGGGGGGGGGGGGGGGGGGGGGGGGGGGGGGGGGGGGGGGGGGGGGGGGGGGGGGGGGGGGGGGGGGGGGGGGGGGGGGGGGGGGGGGGGGGGGGGGGGGGGGGGGGGGGGGGGGGGGGGGGGGGGGGGGGGGGGGGGGGGGGGGGGGGGGGGGGGGGGGGGGGGGGGGGGGGGGGGGGGGGGGGGGGGGGGGGGGGGGGGGGGGGGGGGGGGGGGGGGGGGGGGGGGGGGGGGGGGGGGGGGGGGGGGGGGGGGGGGGGGGGGGGGGGGGGGGGGGGGGGGGGGGGGGGGGGGGGGGGGGGGGGGGGGGGGGGGGGGGGGGGGGGGGGGGGGGGGGGGGGGGGGGGGGGGGGGGGGGGGGGGGGGGGGGGGGGGGGGGGGGGGGGGGGGGGGGGGGGGGGGGGGGGGGGGGGGGGGGGGGGGGGGGGGGGGGGGGGGGGGGGGGGGGGGGGGGGGGGGGGGGGGGGGGGGGGGGGGGGGGGGGGGGGGGGGGGGGGGGGGGGGGGGGGGGGGGGGGGGGGGGGGGGGGGGGGGGGGGGGGGGGGGGGGGGGGGGGGGGGGGGGGGGGGGGGGGGGGGGGGGGGGGGGGGGGGGGGGGGGGGGGGGGGGGGGGGGGGGGGGGGGGGGGGGGGGGGGGGGGGGGGGGGGGGGGGGGGGGGGGGGGGGGGGGGGGGGGGGGGGGGGGGGGGGGGGGGGGGGGGGGGGGGGGGGGGGGGGGGGGGGGGGGGGGGGGGGGGGGGGGGGGGGGGGGGGGGGGGGGGGGGGGGGGGGGGGGGGGGGGGGGGGGGTTTTGTGATGAGATAATTTGTAACGAGCAACAAGTAACAAAAGTAAATAAAGTGCAGCAAGGTGGCCCAATCCTTTTTGTAGCAAAGGACAAGCCTAGACAAACTCTTATATAAGGAAAAGCGCTCCCGAGGACACATGGGAACATCGCCAAGCTAGTTTTCATCATGTTCATATGATTCGCGTTCGTACTTTGATAATTTGACATGTGGGTGGACCGGTGCTTGGGTGCTGTTCTTAATTGAACAAGCATCCCACTTATGATTAACCTCTATTGCAAGCATACGCAACAACAACAAAAGTATTAAGGTAAACCTAACCATAGCATGAAACATATGGATCCAAATCAGCCCCTTACGAAGCAACGCATAAACTAGGGTTTAAGCTTCACTCACTCTAGCAACCCATCATCTACTTATTACTTCGCAATGCCTTCCTCTAGGCCCAAATAATGGTGAACTGTTATGTAGTCGACGTTCACATAACACCACTAGAGGCTAGACAACATACATCTTATCAAAATGTCGAACGAATACCAAATTCACATGACTGGGGGGGGGGGGGGGGGGGGGGGGGGGGGGGGGGGGGGGGGGGGGGGGGGGGGGGGGGGGGGGGGGGGGGGGGGGGGGGGGGGGGGGGGGGGGGGGGGGGGGGGGGGGGGGGGGGGGGGGGGGGGGGGGGGGGGGGGGGGGGGGGGGGGGGGGGGGGGGGGGGGGGGGGGGGGGGGGGGGGGGGGGGGGGGGGGGGGGGGGGGGGGGGGGGGGGGGGGGGGGGGGGGGGGGGGGGGGGGGGGGGGGGGGGGGGGGGGGGGGGGGGGGGGGGGGGGGGGGGGGGGGGGGGGGGGGGGGGGGGGGGGGGGGGGGGGGGGGGGGGGGGGGGGGGGGGGGGGGGGGGGGGGGGGGGGGGGGGGGGGGGGGGGGGGGGGGGGGGGGGGGGGGGGGGGGGGGGGGGGGGGGGGGGGGGGGGGGGGGGGGGGGGGGGGGGGGGGGGGGGGGGGGGGGGGGGGGGGGGGGGGGGGGGGGGGGGGGGGGGGGGGGGGGGGGGGGGGGGGGGGGGGGGGGGGGGGGGGGGGGGGGGGGGGGGGGGGGGGGGGGGGGGGGGGGGGGGGGGGGGGGGGGGGGGGGGGGGGGGGGGGGGGGGGGGGGGGGGGGGGGGGGGGGGGGGGGGGGGGGGGGGGGGGGGGGGGGGGGGGGGGGGGGGGGGGGGGGGGGGGGGGGGGGGGGGGGGGGGGGGGGGGGGGGGGGGGGGGGGGGGGGGGGGGGGGGGGGGGGGGGGGGGGGGGGGGGGGGGGGGGGGGGGGGGGGGGGGGGGGGGGGGGGGGGGGGGGGGGGGGGGGGGGGGGGGGGGGGGGGGGGGGGGGGGGGGGGGGGGGGGGGGGGGGGGGGGGGGGGGGGGGGGGGGGGGGGGGGGGGGGGGGGGGGGGGGGGGGGGGGGGGGGGGGGGGGGGGGGGGGGGGGGGGGGGGGGGGGGGGGGGGGGGGGGGGGGGGGGGGGGGGGGGGGGGGGGGGGGGGGGGGGGGGGGGGGGGGGGGGGGGGGGGGGGGGGGGGGGGGGGGGGGGGGGGGGGGGGGGGGGGGGGGGGGGGGGGGGGGGGGGGGGGGGGGGGGGGGGGGGGGGGGGGGGGGGGGGGGGGGGGGGGGGGGGGGGGGGGGGGGGGGGGGGGGGGGGGGGGGGGGGGGGGGGGGGGGGGGGGGGGGGGGGGGGGGGGGGGGGGGGGGGGGGGGGGGGGGGGGGGGGGGGGGGGGGGGGGGGGGGGGGGGGGGGGGGGGGGGGGGGGGGGGGGGGGGGGGGGGGGGGGGGGGGGGGGGGGGGGGGGGGGGGGGGGGGGGGGGGGGGGGGGGGGGGGGGGGGGGGGGGGGGGGGGGGGGGGGGGGGGGGGGGGGGGGGGGGGGGGGGGGGGGGGGGGGGGGGGGGGGGGGGGGGGGGGGGGGGGGGGGGGGGGGGGGGGGGGGGGGGGGGGGGGGGGGGGGGGGGGGGGGGGGGGGGGGGGGGGGGGGGGGGGGGGGGGGGGGGGGGGGGGGGGGGGGGGGGGGGGGGGGGGGGGGGGGGGGGGGGGGGGGGGGGGGGGGGGGGGGGGGGGGGGGGGGGGGGGGGGGGGGGGGGGGGGGGGGGGGGGGGGGGGGGGGGGGGGGGGGGGGGGGGGGGGGGGGGGGGGGGGGGGGGGGGGGGGGGGGGGGGGGGGGGGGGGGGGGGGGGGGGGGGGGGGGGGGGGGGGGGGGGGGGGGGGGGGGTCTCCGTATATGGAACTTCTTTTGATGATTGCTTGAGCAACCTTGATCGAGTTGATGTGAAGAAACTAACCTTGTCTTGAATTGGGAGAAGTGCCACTTTATGGTTAATGAAGGTATTGTCTTGGGGCATAAAATTTCCGAAAGAGGTATTGAAGTTGACAAAGCTAAAGTTGATGCTATTCAAAAGATGCCGTGTCCCAAGGACATTAAAGGTATAAGAAGTTTCCTTGGTCATGCCGGTTTTTATAGGAGGTTCATTAAGGACTTCTCTAAAATCTCCAGGCCGCTGACTAATCTCTTACAAAAAGGTATGCCTTTTGTCTTTGATGATGATCGTGTAGAAGCATTTGAAATACTTAAGAAAACATTGATTTCTGCACCTATTGTTCAGCCACCTGATTGGAATTTACCCTTTGAAATTATGTGTGATGCTAGCGATTATGCTGTAGGTGCTGTTCTAGGACAAAGAGTTGATAAGAAATTAAATGTTATCCAATATGCTAGTAAAACTCTAGACAACGCCCAGAGAAATTATGCTACTACTGAAAAAGAATTTTTAGCAGTTGTATTTGCTTGTGATAAGTTCAGACCTTATATTGTTGATTCTAAAGTAACTGTTCACACTGATCATGCTGCTATTAAATACCTTATGGAAAAGAAAGATGCTAAACCTAGACTTATCAGATGGGTTCTCTTGCTACAAGAATTTGATTTGCATATTATTGATAGAAAGGGAGCTGAGAACCCCGTCGCAGACAACTTGTCTAGGTTAGAGAATGTTCTTGATGACCCACTACCTATTGATGATAGCTTTCCTGATGAACAATTGGCTGTCATAAATGCTTCTTGTGCTGCTCCATTGTATGCTGATTATGCTAATTACATTGTTGCTAAATTTATACCACCTAGTTTCACATACCAGCAAAAGAAAAAGTTTTTCTATGATTTAAGACATTACTTCTGGGATGACCCACACCTTTATAAATAAGGAGTAGATGGTGTTATTAGACGTTGTATACCTGAGCATGAACAGGAACATATCCTACGCAAGTGTCACTCCGAGGCCTATGGAGGACACCACGCTGGAGATAGAACTGCACATAAGGTATTGCAATCCGGTTTTTATTGGCCTACTCTCTTCAAAGATGCCCGTAAGTTTGTTTTGTCTTGTGATGAATGTCAAAGAATTGGTAATATTAGCAGACGTCAAGAAATGCCTATGAATTATTCACTTGTTATTGAACCATTTGATGTTTGGGGCTTTGATTATATGGGACCGTTTCCTTCCTCTAATGGGTATACACATATTTTAGTTGCTGTTGATTATGTTACTAAGTGGGTAGAAGCTATTCCAACTAGTAGTGCTGATCATAACACCTCTATTAAGATGCTTAAAGAAGTTATTTTTCCAAGGTTTGGAGTCCCTAGATATTTAATGACTGATGGTGGTTCACATTTTATTCATGGTGCTTTTCATGAAATGCTTGCTAAGTATGATGTTAATCATAGAATTGCATCCCCATATCACCCACAGTCTAGTGGTCAAGTAGAATTGAGTAATAGAGAGCTCAAATTAATTTTACAAAAGACTGTTAATAGATCTAGAAAGAATTGGTCCAAGAAACTTGATGATGCATTATGGGCCTATAGAACTGCATATAAAAATCCTATGGGTATGTCTCCGTATAAAATGGTTTATGGAAAAGCATGTCAGTTACCTCCCGAACTAGAACATAAGGCATATTGGGCCATTAAAGAGCTCAATTATGATTTCAAACTTGCCGGTGAGAAGAGACTATTTGACATTAGCTCACTTGATGAATGGAGAACCCAGGCCTATGAGAATGCCAAACTATTTAAAGAAAAAGTTAAAAGATGGCATGACAAAAGGATACAAAAGCGTGAGTTTAATGTAGGTGATCATGTGTTGCTATTCAACTCTCGTTTAAGATTTTTTGCAGGAAAACTTCGAAGGCACAAATCCGAAGGTGGTGAACGGTCAAAGAATCAAACATTATATCTCAGGTAATCCTATAAATATTGAAACTAATGTTATTGAAACCGTAACCCCGGAGGAATACATAAGGGACACTTTCCAGAATGTTTCAGACTCCGAAAAGGAATAGGTATGTGGTACGGTAAGTAAACCGACTCCAAAACAGTTCTAATGGCAATTTTTCTCCGTTTTGGAATATTTAAGAAAATAGGAAAATAAGAAGTAGTCCGGGAAGGACACGAGGCGTCCACGAAGGTGGAGGATGCGCCCCCTGCCTCATAGGCACCTCGTGTGCTCTCCGGACTCCGTTTTCTTGCACGATACTTCTTTTGGTCGGTAAAAATTCATTATATAATCTCCCGAAGGTTTTGACCACCGTATCACGCAAATATCCTCTGTTTTTGTTTCGAGCTGTTTTCTGCCAGAGTTGTCAAGGGCAGGCATCATGTCGTCCCCCTCCTCCAACAATGAGGACAACGATGCTTGGCTAATGAAGATAGAGCTGAAGAGAGAAGAACCCGGGGAGATCAACAAGGATGCTGGAATCAAGAAGGCCATGGAGGATCAAGCTCCGGCAGCAAAAGAAGAAGACATCCTTCAACCTCATCACAATCTTCTTACCCCAACTGAGATTGAAGCTTTCAAGATGATTGAGTTAGCTCGTATACAAAACAAGTATCTCACACGTGAAAATATTTTGTTGAAGGAGCATATCACCGCACTCAAGGGCATTATCCGCAAATTGGAGGATCTCCTACGCTCGATGTGCGACTATCCATCATCACCACCATCTTCTTCACCAGCAAAAGAGACATAATTACATGGGTATGGGCACTCCCCTTGGCAACTGCCAAGCTTGGGGGAGGTGCCCCGATATCGTATCACCATCACACTCCCATCTTTACCGTTTCTCTTAGTTCGATCCTTTTGGTAATATCTTGATCTAGTAGAATAAAGTTTTAGTATGGTTTAGTTTTGAGTTTTGCCTTATGATCCTTCTATGTAATCAAGTCCGTGAGCTATATATATAATAAAGATTAGTGTTGAGTCAAGGGTTTGATTATCTTGCTATGATCGTGAGGGAATAAAAGGGAAAGAAAAGAGATAAAAAGAAATAAAGAGATCATATTGATCTTATGGAGAGTAATGACTTCACAGGGGGGGGGGGGGGGGGGGGGGGGGGGGGGGGGGGGGGGGGGGGGGGGGGGGGGGGGGGGGGGGGGGGGGGGGGGGGGGGGGGGGGGGGGGGGGGGGGGGGGGGGGGGGGGGGGGGGGGGGGGGGGGGGGGGGGGGGGGGGGGGGGGGGGGGGGGGGGGGGGGGGGGGGGGGGGGGGGGGGGGGGGGGGGGGGGGGGGGGGGGGGGGGGGGGGGGGGGGGGGGGGGGGGGGGGGGGGGGGGGGGGGGGGGGGGGGGGGGGGGGGGGGGGGGGGGGGGGGGGGGGGGGGGGGGGGGGGGGGGGGGGGGGGGGGGGGGGGGGGGGGGGGGGGGGGGGGGGGGGGGGGGGGGGGGGGGGGGGGGGGGGGGGGGGGGGGGGGGGGGGGGGGGGGGGGGGGGGGGGGGGGGGGGGGGGGGGGGGGGGGGGGGGGGGGGGGGGGGGGGGGGGGGGGGGGGGGGGGGGGGGGGGGGGGGGGGGGGGGGGGGGGGGGGGGGGGGGGGGGGGGGGGGGGGGGGGGGGGGGGGGGGGGGGGGGGGGGGGGGGGGGGGGGGGGGGGGGGGGGGGGGGGGGGGGGGGGGGGGGGGGGGGGGGGGGGGGGGGGGGGGGGGGGGGGGGGGGGGGGGGGGGGGGGGGGGGGGGGGGGGGGGGGGGGGGGGGGGGGGGGGGGGGGGGGGGGGGGGGGGGGGGGGGGGGGGGGGGGGGGGGGGGGGGGGGGGGGGGGGGGGGGGGGGGGGGGGGGGGGGGGGGGGGGGGGGGGGGGGGGGGGGGGGGGGGGGGGGGGGGGGGGGGGGGGGGGGGGGGGGGGGGGGGGGGGGGGGGGGGGGGGGGGGGGGGGGGGGGGGGGGGGGGGGGGGGGGGGGGGGGGGGGGGGGGGGGGGGGGGGGGGGGGGGGGGGGGGGGGGGGGGGGGGGGGGGGGGGGGGGGGGGGGGGGGGGGGGGGGGGGGGGGGGGGGGGGGGGGGGGGGGGGGGGGGGGGGGGGGGGGGGGGGGGGGGGGGGGGGGGGGGGGGGGGGGGGGGGGGGGGGGGGGGGGGGGGGGGGGGGGGGGGGGGGGGGGGGGGGGGGGGGGGGGGGGGGGGGGGGGGGGGGGGGGGGGGGGGGGGGGGGGGGGGGGGGGGGGGGGGGGGGGGGGGGGGGGGGGGGGGGGGGGGGGGGGGGGGGGGGGGGGGGGGGGGGGGGGGGGGGGGGGGGGGGGGGGGGGGGGGGGGGGGGGGGGGGGGGGGGGGGGGGGGGGGGGGGGGGGGGGGGGGGGGGGGGGGGGGGGGGGGGGGGGGGGGGGGGGGGGGGGGGGGGGGGGGGGGGGGGGGGGGGGGGGGGGGGGGGGGGGGGGGGGGGGGGGGGGGGGGGGGGGGGGGGGGGGGGGGGGGGGGGGGGGGGGGGGGGGGGGGGGGGGGGGGGGGGGGGGGAGATATACTATCTTGGACATCTTTTATGATTGTGAGCACTCATTAAAATATGAAATGCTAAAAGAGTTGACGTTTGACAAGGAAGACAACGTAATGGGTTATGTTTTCTTACATCTGAGATAAATTATATTATCATGGATCATCCAACATGGTTGAGCTTGCCTTTCCCCCTCATGCTAGCCAAATTCATCGCACCAAGTAGAGATACTACTTGTGCTTCCAAATACCCTTAAACCAGTTTTGCCATGAGAGTCCACCATACCTACCTATGGATTGAATAAGATCCTCCAAGTAAGTTGTCATCGGTGCATGCAATAAAAATTGCTCTCTAAATATGTATGACTTATTAGTGTGGGAGAAAATAAGCTTTATACGATCGTGTGATATGGAAGAAATAAAAGTGACAGACTGCATAATAAAGTTCCATATTACAAGTGGCAATACAAAGTGACGTTCTTTCGCATTAAGATTTTGTGCATCCAACTATAAAAGCGCATGACAACCTCTGCTTCCCTCTGCTAAGGGCCTATCTTTTACTTTTATCTCCTACCCTACATAAGAGTCATGGTGATCTTCACCTTTCCTTTTGACATTTTATTCCTTTGGCAAGCACAGTATGTTGGAAAGATCCTGGTATATATGGCTAATTAGATGTAAGTTTTCATGAACTATTATTGTTGACATTACCCTTGAGGTAAAACATTGGGAGGCAAAACTATAAGCCCCTATCTTTCTCTGTGTCCGATTAAAACTCCATACCCATAAGTATTGTGTGAGTGTCAGCAATTGTGAAAGACTATATGATAGTTGAGTATGTGGACTTGCTGAAAAGCTCTTATACAATGACTCTTTACTATGTTATGATAAATTGCAATTGCTCCAATGACTGAGATTATAGTTTGTTAGTTTTCAATAAAGTTTATGATCCATACTTGAAATTGTGATTGAATTATTACTCTAGCATAAGAAATCATATGACAAGAATTATATAAGTTGTTGTTCTAAGAATGATCATGATGCCTTCATGTCCGTATTTTATTTTTATCGACACCTCTATCTCTAAACATGTGGACATATTTTTCGATTTCGGCTTTTCGCTTGAGGACAAGCAAGGTCTAAGCTTGGGGGAGTTGATACGTCCATTTTGCATCATGCTTTTATATCGATATTTATTGCATTATGGGCTGTTATTACACATTATGTCACAATACTTATGCCTATTCTCTCTTATTTTACAAGGTTTACATGAAGAGGAAGAATGCCGGCAGCTGGGATTCTGGGCTGGAAAAGGAGAAAATATTAGAGACCTATTCTGCACAGCTCCAAAAGTCCTGAAACTTCACGGCAGACGTTTTCAGAATATATAAAAAATATTGGGGGGGGGGGGGGGGGGGGGGGGGGGGGGGGGGGGGGGGGGGGGGGGGGGGGGGGGGGGGGGGGGGGGGGGGGGGGGGGGGGGGGGGGGGGGGGGGGGGGGGGGGGGGGGGGGGGGGGGGGGGGGGGGGGGGGGGGGGGGGGGGGGGGGGGGGGGGGGGGGGGGGGGGGGGGGGGGGGGGGGGGGGGGGGGGGGGGGGGGGGGGGGGGGGGGGGGGGGGGGGGGGGGGGGGGGGGGGGGGGGGGGGGGGGGGGGGGGGGGGGGGGGGGGGGGGGGGGGGGGGGGGGGGGGGGGGGGGGGGGGGGGGGGGGGGGGGGGGGGGGGGGGGGGGGGGGGGGGGGGGGGGGGGGGGGGGGGGGGGGGGGGGGGGGGGGGGGGGGGGGGGGGGGGGGGGGGGGGGGGGGGGGGGGGGGGGGGGGGGGGGGGGGGGGGGGGGGGGGGGGGGGGGGGGGGGGGGGGGGGGGGGGGGGGGGGGGGGGGGGGGGGGGGGGGGGGGGGGGGGGGGGGGGGGGGGGGGGGGGGGGGGGGGGGGGGGGGGGGGGGGGGGGGGGGGGGGGGGGGGGGGGGGGGGGGGGGGGGGGGGGGGGGGGGGGGGGGGGGGGGGGGGGGGGGGGGGGGGGGGGGGGGGGGGGGGGGGGGGGGGGGGGGGGGGGGGGGGGGGGGGGGGGGGGGGGGGGGGGGGGGGGGGGGGGGGGGGGGGGGGGGGGGGGGGGGGGGGGGGGGGGGGGGGGGGGGGGGGGGGGGGGGGGGGGGGGGGGGGGGGGGGGGGGGGGGGGGGGGGGGGGGGGGGGGGGGGGGGGGGGGGGGGGGGGGGGGGGGGGGGGGGGGGGGGGGGGGGGGGGGGGGGGGGGGGGGGGGGGGGGGGGGGGGGGGGGGGGGGGGGGGGGGGGTGATGATGTAGGCTTGTCGTCCATCTTCCAAGGCATAGGCTCACCATCATAGATGGATGATCGAGTCTTCGGAATCCTCAAATCTGCAGCCAAACTCATCCTCTTGAATCTATATTCATACTCACAGTTTTGGTTTTGCAGGTCATAGATCTGGGCTTGGAGACGCTCAATTTTCTCGTGAAGCTTGAAGAAGGCCTCCCCAATGTTCTTGGCTTCAAGCTTGTGATTGTTGGTGAACTCCGTGATCATTATATGATTGGCGTCGAGTCCACGTTCCACCATCTACTGGCACTTGAAAACTTGTTGCTCCATTGCCTCGAGCTTTGTCTCCACGCTTTCGGTCCTCCTTGGTCCCTCAACATCGCGGATGTGCAGCAACCCCTCACGCATCTCAATGGTTTGAGGATGTTGCAGCACTTCCGCTAGGTAGGGGTTGATGATCTTCTCAAAGAACTGTCCTTGGGGGCACTTGGAGACGTCATGGTGATCTAGATCTGTCGGAAAAACAGCTCGAAACAAAAACAGAGGATATTTGCGTGGTACGATGGTCAAAATCTTTGGGAGATTATATAATGAATTTTTACCGACCAGAAGAAGTATCGTGCAAGAAAACGGAGTCCGGAGGGCACACGAGGTGCCCACGAGGCAGGGGGCGCGCCCAGGGGGGTAGGGCGCACCCTCCACCCTCGTGGGTGCCTCGTGTCCCTTTCGGACTACTTCTTATTTTCCTATTTTCTTAAATATTCCAAAACGGAGAAAAATTGCTATAAGAACTGTTTTGGAGTCGGTTTACTTACCGTACCACATACCTATTCCTTTTAGGAGTCTGAAGCTTTCTGGAAAGTGTCCCTTATGTATTCCTCCGGGGTTACGGTTTAAATAACATTGGCTTCAACATTTATAGGATTACCTGAGATGTAATGTTTGATTCTTTGACCGTTCACCACCTTGGGTTTTGTGCCTTCGAAGTTGTTGATTTTTATGGCACCAGAACGATAGACCTCCTCGATAACGTAAGGACCTTCCCATTTAGAGAGAAGTTTTCCTGCAAAAAATCTTAAACGGGAGTTGCATAGCAAAACATAATCACCTACATTAAACTCACGCTTTTGTATCCTTTTTTCATGCCATCTTTTAACCTTTTCTTTAAATAGTTTGGCATTCTTATAGGCCTTGGTTCTCCATTCATCAAGTGAGCTAATGTCAAATAGCCTCTTCTCACCGGCAAGTTTGAATCATAATTGAGCTCTTTAATGGCCCAATATGCCTCATGTTCTAGTTCGAGAGGTAAGTGACATGCTTTTCCATAAACCATTTTATACGGAGACATACCCATAGGATTTTTATATGCGGTTCTATTGGCCCATAATGCATCATCAAGTTTCTTGGACCAATTCTTTCTAGATCTATTAACTGTCTTTTGCAAAATTAATTTGAGCTCTCTATTACTAAGTTCTACTTGACCACTAGACTGCGGGTGATATGGAGATGCAATTCTATGATTAACATCATACTTAGCAAGCATTTTACGAAAGGCACCATGAATAAAATGTGAACCACCATTAGTCATTAAATATCTAGGGACTCCAAACCTTGGAAAAATAACTTCCTTAAGCATCTTAATAGAGGTGTTATGATCAGCACTACTAGTTGGAATAGCTTCTACCCACTTAGTAACGTAATCAACAGCAACTAAAATATGTGTATACCCGTTAGAGGAAGGAAACGGTCCCATATAATCAAAGCCCCAAACATCAAATGGTTCAATAAAAAGTGAATAGTTCATAGGCATTTCTTGATGTCTACTAATATTACCAATTCTTTGACATTTATCACAAGACAAGACAAACTTACGGGCATCTTTGAAAAGAGTAGGCCAATAAAAACCGGATTGCAATATCTTATGTGCAGTTCTATCTCCAGCGTGGTGTCCTCCATAAGCTTCAGAGTGACACTTGCGTAGGATCTGTTCCTGTTCATGCTCAGGCACACAACATCTAATAACACTGTCTACTCCTTCTTTATAAAGGTGTGGGTCATCCCAGAAGTAATGTCTTAAATCATAGAAACACTTTTTCTTTTGTTGGTGTGCGAAACTAGGTGGTATAAATTTAGCAACAATGTAATTAGCATAATCAGCATACCATGGAGCAGTACGAGAAGCATTTATGATAGCTAATTTTTCATCAGGAAAACTATTATCAATAGGTAGTGGGTCATCAAGAACATTCTCTAACCTAGACAGGTTGTCTGCAACGCGGTTCTCAGCTCCCTTTCTATCAATAATATGCAAATCAAATTCTTGTAGTAGGAGAACCCATCTAATGAGTCTAGGTTTAGCATCTTTCTTTTCCATAAGATATTTAATAGCAGCATGATCAGTGTGAACAGTTACTTTAGAATCAACAATATAAGGTCTGAACTTATCACAAGCAAATACAATTGCTAAAAATTCTTTTTCAGTAGTAGCATAATTTCTTTGGGCACTGTCTAGAGTTTTACTAGCATATTGTATAACATTTAATTTCTTATCAACTCTTTGTCCTAGAACAGCATCTACAGCATAATCACTAGCATCACACATAATTTCAAAGGGTAAATTCCAATCAGGTGGCTGAACAATAGGTGCAGAAATCAAGGCTTTCTTGAGTATTTCAAATGCTTCTACACAATCATCATCAAAGATAAAAGGAACATCTTTTTGTAAGAGATTAGTCAGAGGCCTAGAAATTTTTGAGAAGTCCTTAATGAACCTCCTATAAAAACCAGCATGACCAAGGAAACTTCTTATACCTTTGATATCCTTAGGACACAGCATCTTTTCAATAGCATCAACTTTAGCTTTATCAACTTCAATACCTCTTTCAGAAATTTTATGCCCCAAGACAATACCTTCATTAACCATAAAGTGGCACTTTTCCCAATTCAAGACAAGATTAGTTTCTTCGCATCTCTGCAAAACTCGATCAAGGTTGCTCAAGCAATCATCAAAAGTAGTTTCGTACCCCCCCCCCCCCCCCCCCCCCCCCCCCCCCCCCCCCCCCCCCCCCCCCCCCCCCCCCCCCCCCCCCCCCCCCCCCCCCCCCCCCCCCCCCCCCCCCCCCCCCCCCCCCCCCCCCCCCCCCCCCCCCCCCCCCCCCCCCCCCCCCCCCCCCCCCCCCCCCCCCCCCCCCCCCCCCCCCCCCCCCCCCCCCCCCCCCCCCCCCCCCCCCCCCCCCCCCCCCCCCCCCCCCCCCCCCCCCCCCCCCCCCCCCCCCCCCCCCCCCCCCCCCCCCCCCCCCCCCCCCCCCCCCCCCCCCCCCCCCCCCCCCCCCCCCCCCCCCCCCCCCGGAGGGCTCCACCCACGAAGGGTCCATGAAGAAGCAACCTTGTCTATCCCACTATGGCCATCGCCCACGAAGGACTTGCCTCACTAGGGTATATCTTCACGAAGTAGGCGATCTCCTTGCCCGTACAAACTCCTTGGTTCAACTCCACAATCTTGACGGAGGCTCCCAAGTGACACGTAACCAATCTAGGAGACACCACTCTGCAAAAGGTAATAGATGGTGTGTTGATGATGAACTCCTTGCTCGTGTGCTTCAAATGATAGTCTCCCCAACACTCAACTCTCTCTCACAGATTTAGATTTGGTGGAAAGATGATTTGAGTGGAAAGCAACTTGGGGAAGGCTATAGATCAAGATTCTTGTGGTAGGAATGGAATATCTTGGTCTCAACACATGAGTAGGTGGTTCTCTCTTAGAAAATGAATGTTGGAAGAACATTCTGATTGCTCTCTCCATGAATGAAGAGTGGGTGGAGGGGTATATATAGCCTCCACACAAAATCTAGAGTATATGAGCAGCGGAAAGTAAAGCATGCAAGTTGCAAGAATGTAAAGGGATGGGATTGGAGTATGCAAACGCAATTGGAGACACGGAGATTTTTGGCGTGGTTCTGATAGGTCGTGCGATCGTACATCCACGTTGATGGAGACTTCAACCCACGAAGGGTAACGGTTGCGCCCCCCCCCCCCCCCCCCCCCCCCCCCCCCCCCCCCCCCCCCCCCCCCCCCCCCCCCCCCCCCCCCCCCCCCCCCCCCCCCCCCCCCCCCCCCCCCCCCCCCCCCCCCCCCCCCCCCCCCCCCCCCCCCCCCCCCCCCCCCCCCCCCCCCCCCCCCCCCCCCCCCCCCCCCCCCCCCCCCCCCCCCCCCCCCCCCCCCCCCCCCCCCCCCCCCCCCCCCCCCCCCCCCCCCCCCCCCCCCCCCCCCCCCCCCCCCCCCCCCCCCCCCCCCCCCCCCCCCCCCCCCCCCCCCCCCCCCCCCCCCCCCCCCCCCCCCCCCCCCCCCCCCCCCCCCCCCCCCCCCCCCCCCCCCCCCCCCCCCCCCCCCCCCCCCCCCCCCCCCCCCCCCCCCCCCCCCCCCCCCCCCCCCCCCCCCCCCCCCCCCCCCCCCCCCCCCCCCCCCCCCCCCCCCCCCCCCCCCCCCCCCCCCCCCCCCCCCCCCCCCCCCCCCCCCCCCCCCCCCCCCCCCCCCCCCCCCCCCCCCCCCCCCCCCCCCCCCCCCCCCCCCCCCCCCCCCCCCCCCCCCCCCCCCCCCCCCCCCCCCCCCCCCCCCCCCCCCCCCCCCCCCCCCCCCCCCCCCCCCCCCCCCCCCCCCCCCCCCCCCCCCCCCCCCCCCCCCCCCCCCCCCCCCCCCCCCCCCCCCCCCCCCCCCCCCCCCCCCCCCCCCCCCCCCCCCCCCCCCCCCCCCCCCCCCCCCCCCCCCCCCCCCCCCCCCCCCCCCCCCCCCCCCCCCCCCCCCCCCCCCCCCCCCCCCCCCCCCCCCCCCCCCCCCCCCCCCCCCCCCCCCCCCCCCCCCCCCCCCCCCCCCCCCCCCCCCCCCCCCCCCCCCCCCCCCCCCCCCCCCCCCCCCCCCCCCCCCCCCCCCCCCCCCCCCCCCCCCCCCCCCCCCCCCCCCCCCCCCCCCCCCCCCCCCCCCCCCCCCCCCCCCCCCCCCCCCCCCCCCCCCCCCCCCCCCCCCCCCCCCCCCCCCCCCCCCCCCCCCCCCCCCCCCCCCCCCCCCCCCCCCCCCCCCCCCCCCCCCCCCCCCCCCCCCCCCCCCCCCCCCCCCCCCCCCCCCCCCCCCCCCCCCCCCCCCCCCCCCCCCCCCCCCCCCCCCCCCCCCCCCCCCCCCCCCCCCCCCCCCCCCCCCCCCCCCCCCCCCCCCCCCCCCCCCCCCCCCCCCCCCCCCCCCCCCCCCCCCCCCCCCCCCCCCCCCCCCCCCCCCCCCCCCCCCCCCCCCCCCCCCCCCCCCCCCCCCCCCCCCCCCCCCCCCCCCCCCCCCCCCCCCCCCCCCCCCCCCCCCCCCCCCCCCCCCCCCCCCCCCCCCCCCCCCCCCCCCCCCCCCCCCCCCCCCCCCCCCCCCCCCCCCCCCCCCCCCCCCCCCCCCCCCCCCCCCCCCCCCCCCCCCCCCCCCCCCCCCCCCCCCCCCCCCCCCCCCCCCCCCCCCCCCCCCCCCCCCCCCCCCCCCCCCCCCCCCCCCCCCCCCCCCCCCCCCCCCCCCCCCCCCCCCCCCTAAGGTAATTTGTAACGGGTAACAAGTAACAAGAGTAAATAAAGTGCAGCAAGGTGGCCCAATCCTTTTTGTAGGAAAGGACAAGCCTGGACAAACTCTTATATGAAGGAAAACGCTCCCGAGGACACATGGGAATTATCGTCAAGCTAGTTTTCATCACGCTCATATGATTCGCGTTCGTTACTTTGATAATTTGGTATGTGGGTGGACCAGTGCTTGGGTGCTGCCCTTCCTTGGACAAGCATACCACTTATGATTAACCCCTATTGCAAGCATCCGCAACTAAAAAAGAAGTATTAAGGTAAACCTAACCATAACATGAAACATATGGATCCAAATCAGCCCCTTACGAAGCAACTCATAAACTAGGGTTTAAGCTTCTGTCACTCTAGCAACCCATCATCTACTTATTACTTCCCAATGCCTTCCTCTAGGCCCAAACAATGGTGAAGTGTCATGTAGTCGACATTCACATAACACCACTAGAGGAGAGACAACATACATCTCATCAAAATATCGAACGAATACCAAATTCACATGACTACTTATAGCAAGACTTATCCCATGTCTTCAGGGATAAACGTAACTACTCACAAATCATATTCATGTTCATAATCAGAGGGGTATTAATATGCATAAATGATCTGAACATATGATCTTCCACCAAATAAACCAACTACCATCAACTACACGGAGTAATCAACACTACTAGCAACCCACAGGTACAAATCTGAGGCTTTGGGACAAAGATTGGATACAAGAGATGAAATAGGGTTTTAGAGGAGATGGTGCTGGTGAAGATGTTGACGGAGATTGACCCCCTCCCGATGACAGGATCGATGGTGATGACGATGGCGATGATTCCCCCCTCCCGGAGGGATGTTTCCCCGGCAGAACAGCTTCGCCGGAGCCCTAGATTGGTTCCGCCAAGGTTCCACCTCGCGGCGGTGGTGTTTCCTCCCGAAAGCTTGCTTATGATTTTTTCTAGGGTGAAAGACTTCATATAGCAGAAGATGGGCACTGGAGGCCTGCAAGGGGGGCCACGAGGCAGGGGGCGCACACAGGGGGGTAGGGCGCGCCCCCCACCCTCGTGGCCTGGGTGTGGGCCCCCTCTGGTTGATTCTTTCTCCAGTATTTTTTATATATTCCAAAACGTGCCTCCGTGAAGTTTCAGGACTTTCGGAGTTGTGCAGAATAGGTCTCTAATATTTGCTCCTTTTCCAGCCTAGAATCCCCCCCCCCCCCCCCCCCCCCCCCCCCCCCCCCCCCCCCCCCCCCCCCCCCCCCCCCCCCCCCCCCCCCCCCCCCCCCCCCCCCCCCCCCCCCCCCCCCCCCCCCCCCCCCCCCCCCCCCCCCCCCCCCCCCCCCCCCCCCCCCCCCCCCCCCCCCCCCCCCCCCCCCCCCCCCCCCCCCCCCCCCCCCCCCCCCCCCCCCCCCCCCCCCCCCCCCCCCCCCCCCCCCCCCCCCCCCCCCCCCCCCCCCCCCCCCCCCCCCCCCCCCCCCCCCCCCCCCCCCCCCCCCCCCCCCCCCCCCCCCCCCCCCCCCCCCCCCCCCCCCCCCCCCCCCCCCCCCCCCCCCCCCCCCCCCCCCCCCCCCCCCCCCCCCCCCCCCCCCCCCCCCCCCCCCCCCCCCCCCCCCCCCCCCCCCCCCCCCCCCCCCCCCCCCCCCCCCCCCCCCCCCCCCCCCCCCCCCCCCCCCCCCCCCCCCCCCCCCCCCCCCCCCCCCCCCCCCCCCCCCCCCCCCCCCCCCCCCCCCCCCCCCCCCCCCCCCCCCCCCCCCCCCCCCCCCCCCCCCCCCCCCCCCCCCCCCCCCCCCCCCCCCCCCCCCCCCCCCCCCCCCCCCCCCCCCCCCCCCCCCCCCCCCCCCCCCCCCCCCCCCCCCCCCCCCCCCCCCCCCCCCCCCCCCCCCCCCCCCCCCCCCCCCCCCCCCCCCCCCCCCCCCCCCCCCCCCCCCCCCCCCCCCCCCCCCCCCCCCCCCCCCCCCCCCCCCCCCCCCCCCCCCCCCCCCCCCCCCCCCCCCCCCCCCCCCCCCCCCCCCCCCCCCCCCCCCCCCCCCCCCCCCCCCCCCCCCCCCCCCCCCCCCCCCCCCCCCCCCCCCCCCCCCCCCCCCCCCCCCCCCCCCCCCCCCCCCCCCCCCCCCCCCCCCCCCCCCCCCCCCCCCCCCCCCCCCCCCCCCCCCCCCCCCCCCCCCCCCCCCCCCCCCCCCCCCCCCCCCCCCCCCCCCCCCCCCCCCCCCCCCCCCCCCCCCCCCCCCCCCCCCCCCCCCCCCCCCCCCCCCCCCCCCCCCCCCCCCCCCCCCCCCCCCCCCCCCCCCCCCCCCCCCCCCCCCCCCCCCCCCCCCCCCCCCCCCCCCCCCCCCCCCCCCCCCCCCCCCCCCCCCCCCCCCCCCCCCCCCCCCCCCCCCCCCCCCCCCCCCCCCCCCCCCCCCCCCCCCCCCCCCCCCCCCCCCCCCCCCCCCCCCCCCCCCCCCCCCCCCCCCCCCCCCCCCCCCCCCCCCCCCCCCCCCCCCCCCCCCCCCCCCCCCCCCCCCCCCCCCCCCCCCCCCCCCCCCCCCCCCCCCCCCCCCCCCCCCCCCCCCCCCCCCCCCCCCCCCCCCCCCCCCCCCCCCCCCCCCCCCCCCCCCCCCCCCCCCCCCCCCCCCCCCCCCCCCCCCCCCCCCCCCCCCCCCCCCCCCCCCCCCCCCCCCCCCCCCCCCCCCCCCCCCCCCCCCCCCCCCCCCCCCCCCCCCCCCCCCCCCCCCCCCCCCCCCCCCCCCCCCCCCCCCCCCCCCCCCCCCCCCCCCCCCCCCCCCCCCCCCCCCCCCCCCCCCCCCCCCCCCCCCCCCCCCCCCCCCCCCCCCCCCCCCCCCCCCCCCCCCCCCCCCCCCCCCCCCCCCCCCCCCCCCCCCCCCCCCCCCCCCCCCCCCCCCCCCCCCCCCCCCCCCCCCCCCCCCCCCCCCCCCCCCCCCCCCCCCCCCCCCCCCCCCCCCCCCCCCCCCCCCCCCCCCCCCCCCCCCCCCCCCCCCCCCCCCCCCCCCCCCCCCCCCCCCCCCCCCCCCCCCCCCCCCCCCCCCCCCCCCCCCCCCCCCCCCCCCCCCCCCCCCCCCCCCCCCCCCCCCCCCCCCCCCCCCCCCCCCCCCCCCCCCCCCCCCCCCCCCCCCAAAATCATTCCCATCAAAAATAGGAAGTATGTAAATGAACAATAATGCGGTTCACAATTCACACACACGGATGTAGTTTACAACAAACACAGTGATACAAACAAGTTGGCAAAACTAAAAAAAGGAAACGAATAAGAACATACCACAAGGAGGGGCCACACTTATAGGGGAGGTTTCAATTGCTGATCTCACTTTAGGGCTTACCGGACCATGATGATCCTTACCACCAGGACAACGTGAGCCAATCCATGAATCATAACCAGCATTTTTGCGGGATATCCACGGCCACCTATGGGACCGGGTGGCCCCTTGCTGGTTCGGCGGGGGACGTCGCGTTGCACAAAGAGCAGATCAGCATGCGGCCGCACGACAGAGAGCACACAAGCAATTTACCCATGTTCGCGCCGCCGCGAGGCCTAAGACCCTACTCCTGCTTTGATGGATTGATGGTGGAATGAGCGTGGTGACGCGTAGTACACTTGCCCGACAGGGTTTGCCTCGGGGCCGCAGGGACTACGCGCGTATGGTGGCTTGGGTTCATCAACTTTCCAACACTTCCTATGAGTGCCATGGGCCTCCTTTTATAGATTAAGGGGTCACCACAGTGTGGTCATTATCCACTGATATGATAGCGAACAGTGCTATCATACCTAACTCTGCGGGCTAACATGGTGCATTAAATGCACCGCTTAGTGTCACATCACTGGTCACCCGGCAAGGCCTGCCGGGCTATCTTAGCAGCTCCGCACCTGTTCTCTTGACACGTCGCAGGACGGGTGTCATCTGCGGGTTTCTTCTGTAGGAAATGGCTGCCATGTGGTGAATGGCTACCACATAATCATCTTGCGGCTTGACACCGCACTGATTGACGACGTGAGTCGTGTTTGAGTGGTTGGTGGGGTGGTTCTGCCCCCGCGAGCCCCGGCAGGCTCTGCCGGGGAGCCTTGATTGCTTGCTTCTAGTGCTGGCCTCGCCCTTTGCCGGGCTCGCCTACCCGGCAAGGGAGGCCTTTCTCTTGCCGATATCTTGCTTTTCAGGCTCGATCTTGGTCCCTCTGGGCTGCATATTGGTTCTTCAAATCTCTTGGTTCTTCAATCTCTGACTTAAGCTGGTGCTTCAATCCTGATCTTGTGCCTGTGCATAGTTGGGCAACAGACCCAGGGTTTGTTGCACCGACAGAAGCCCCTGGGCCTGCCCCAAACGCGCTGCTGAGCGTCGTCGGGGTAGGGCCTAATACACTAAAAAAAAAGACACATCCGTGACATTTTGGGCCGAACGAATTTTTTTCTGTC